>VZQC01009508.1:1430681-1488847 GCA_009823505.1 Rhizomys pruinosus | reverse complement strand
GATAGGTTCTGTTTCCTAATCCAGTCTCCCAGTCTATGTCTTTTGATTGGGGAATTTAGTCCATTAATATTTAAGGTTATGACTGATAGGTTTGTGTTGCTTCCTTTTGCCTTATTATCCATTTGCAGTTTTGGTTTAAGTTTTTGCTTCTGCAGTTATGCTTTTATTGATTTCTTTTTCTATGTGCCTGGGGATGGTTGCTCTTTTCTTCTGTCCTTTGAATTGCTTCAAGTATTCTCTGAAGGGCTGGATTTGTATTCTTTCATCTTGTTTATGTCATGGAAGTTTTTTCTCTCTCCTTCAACTATAATTGACATTTTTGCTGGGTATAGTAACCTGGATTGGCATCTATTGTCCTTTAGCACTGGGAATGCTTTGCTCCATGTTCTTCTTGCTTTCATAGTTTGCACTGAGAAGTCAGTTGTAATTCTGATAGGTTTCCCCTTATAGGTCACTTGTTGTTTTTCTCTTGTGGCTTTAAGGATTTTGTTTTTGTTTTGGGTGTCTAGCATTTTAACTATGATGTGGCATAGAGTTTCTTTTCTGATCTTGTCTGTTTGGAGTTCTATGTGCTTCTTGTATTTGTATTGGTTTGTCTTTTTTTAGTTTGGGGAAGTTTTCATCTATTATTCTGTTGAAGATTTGATCAATACCATTCTCTTGGGATTCTTCTCCTTCCTCTATTCCTATGATGCGGAGGTTTGATCTTTTCATATTGTCCCACAGTTCCTGGTTTTTCCACGTTTTTGCATTTAAAAAATTTTCATAATCTTTACTTGAGGTTTATTAGTTGTTCTGTGTTATCTTCCAGGTCTGACATTCTTTGTTCTGCTTCTTCCATTCTGCTTCTGAGGCTTTTTCATTCCTTTCCTCTTGATTGGATGAGTGTTTGATTTCCTTTTTCATTTTCTCTTCTGATTTCTTTAGTATTTCCACTTCCTTTTGGAACTTCTCAATCCCTTCCTGTAGCTCTTTGCTTCACTGGTTGCTTTCCTTATCTTTTGCAACATGGGATCTTTTCAGTGTTTTTACTTCCTTCTTGAGTTCTTTGTTCTCTTTTCTTAATTCTTTGATTTGCTCTTTATAATCTTGCACTTCTTTAAGTATGTTCACGATTGTGCTTCTGATATCTGTGTCCTGGGCCATCCCCAGGGGGATCCCATTGTAGGAATCTTCCACAGGTTTGGTAGAGCTTGGTGTGGGATTATCCAGAACCTTTCCCATTTTGTCTCTTCTTTGTGTTCCTGGCATATGGGCTTCTCCTTGTCTATATTCCAATGTGAGTCCCAAATGCCTCTTCACTGTGTTTCTGGACATCTTTCTACCTGTGCCCAGTCTTCTTGGGAGTGGTGTAATAGTGACTGCTATTGTTGGCCCTGCCTTGGAGTTGCAGCATGAATGGGCGAGTAGATTCTTCTTGAGTGTAGGAATCAGATAAGGCAAGGCTTTCACATTAAAAAAACAAAACAAAACTGGGATCATAGTGAGAATTGCATTTTCCACTGTGATATGTATGGTACATGCATTTCTTTTTATGTGTTTATCTGTGTCCTCAAAATATATCGCATTTGTTGATGGAACATCATTGTTGATGGAATGTCATCCAACAATGTACAATTCTGTGTGGTGCATCCTGACACTGTCTGTTGTATTTCATTGAAAAGAATGCCTGTCGTGTTCCAGGTTTCCAGTTAAACACTGTGCTGAAGTATGCATAATTGCAGTTAACATTATGATTTGCCTTTGTGAGTTAGGAGAAATCTCTTTCTGGTGTGTGTGCGTGTGTGTGTGTGTGTGTGTGTGTGTTGCCAAATAAAGAAACCAAGGCCAAGTGTGGTCCATGTACCATAGAGACCCTCACAACAGTACAGGCTTTTGTCATTGCTCTTGGTTGCTCACAAGAACTTGATGGTAAGACCCCATTGCTTAGTACACACATGTGTTGGTCACAGCTAATGGAGAAAACAAGTTGTAGTGACTGACCAGGAAGCTTCCTCCCTGCTGGTTGGCTCCCATAGAATTGGAAGGTGCTGTGTGTGCTGCTGGGGAGGGGGTGAGAACTCATCAACAGTCTTGGCCAGCTGTGAATCCTGGAAATTTCGATAATGACAGGAGTGGTAAGATAAAAAAGGGGTAAATAATCACTTTCTGATTAGATTTAAGGCTTATCCATAGGAGGAACACATGCCCGCTACTGCAGATTTGTTCAGGAACACATGCTTGGGGAACTCATAGGCCCTATTATTTTACTCCATGGACATAGAATCAAGCTGCTCTCTAAATTAATATCTCTCTAACCATATATTAGTGCAGTTCTCAGATCGAATCAGAGAAGTTTCTTTATGCAGTAGATGGTGGTTAATGCAGAAACTTCAAACCAATGGAAGAGTAGAAAATAAGTGACTATGGAGCACTCAGCCACAAATGGGCCATCTCCATTGCACCTCCTAGCCAAAGCTCAGGGACCATTGCAGAAGAGAGGGCACAAAGATTTTTAGGAGCCAGAGGTCAGGTGCCACAAAGCAGCTGGGGTCTTGAAATCTGGCTGGTAAGGGCAGGGGATGAAGGAAAAGAAAGACACAAAGAGCTGGATCAGGAGGACCTGTAGGCTCCTCGCCAAGCACGCAGTTTATTGCAGGATTATCAAGCTTTTATACCTTCTCTCAAAGCACGAGATCTTACTGTGGAACTTTTACACAGAACCACAGGTTTCCTTGAACTGTGCAGTCTCATTAATCATTTGTAATTGTAGTTTCCTTAATCATGTGTAGTTGAGTAAGTATTACCCAAGCACAGCTAGTAAGACAAAAACAAATACTTGGAGACTGAGTACAAAGAACTGTCCTGTGCAGGTCCAGCACTGGGCCAGCCAAAATAGGCCTTGCTGTATCCTGTTGGCTGTTCTCCAGGGGCTGAAGAGTCTACACCTGGCAGCCCCAAATAGCTCCCAATGGTCAGGGAGGGCTGGACTGGAACAATACATCTTCTGGATAGGACAGGACTGTGCCCTCATGACCTCATAGTAGCTGTGGGCACCTAAACAAGATTTGCAGAAGATCAAGCCATTCAACATTCTAGCATGGGAAGGGGAGGGGCTCATGAGTCCCCACCCCTGACTGAGGAGCCATGGATGGTTGATGGCTTCTGGGGAGGAAGAATCATTTTTCTTTAAGGGTGTGGTTCCTGGTAGGTCGGCCATGCTCCAGTGAATGGCCCCACACCTAGAAGTACATGACAGCACAAATTGGAGACAAAAGGTTATTACATAATAAAAAGGGTATGATCCTGGGGGGGCAGGTAGGGAGGTGGGTGGATCTGGAAGGATTTAAGGGGAGACACTGGGGGTGAATATAATGAAAATATGAAATTCTCTGAAAATTAAAAATACTTTTTTAAAAGGAAAGAGTACATCCTGGCTCAGGTTCTACTGCCATTATGCCCTCTGTGTGATGCGTGTCACAGTAACATGTTAATGTCTCACATTCCTGGAACTTCTGAGGGCCTGTGGGATGCTCTACATACTCTGTACATTTATTTTTAATAATAGTTTATTTTTTAGTTTTTTTTTATTGTATGTATATGAGTGTATTGCCTGCATGTGTATAAATGCTCTTGTATTGTGCAATGCCCAAGGAGGTCAGAAGAAGGCATCAGATTCCCTGGAACTGGAGTTACAGGTGGTTGTTAGCCGCCATGAGGGTGCTGGGAACCGAATCTTGTCCTCAGCAAGAGCAGTCACTCTTAACTGTTGAGCTATGTCTCCAGCCCATACTCTACAGTTTCATCAAATTGAAATGAGTTTGTTTGGTCTCTTGTAGGTGTCTTACAGGGCTCAGCACTCAGGGACTCTGAAGATTGTTGCTCAGATGGTGGCTGTTTGGGTACTGGCCTTTTTGGTGAATGGGCCAATGATTCTGGCTTCTGAGTCCTGGAAGAACCAGACCAACAGCATGAAATGTGAGCCTGGCTTTGTTTCGGAGTGGCATGTTCTGGCCTTCACATCATTCTTGGAATTCCTGGTCCCTGTCATCTCGGTGGCCTATTTCAACATACATATCTACTGGAGTTTATGGAAACGGGGGAATCTCAGTAGGAGCCTCAGCCATCCTGGATTAATCTATGCCCCCTCCAGCAACTGTAGACAGTCATCCAGAGATGGGCTGGTTTCCAGGACATCTCTTCCTGCACCAAAGGAATCGGTCAGATTTCTTCATTCAGGAAGTCCACGGAGAAAGAACAGTCTTCTGGTGTCCCTAAGAACTCACATGAATAGCAGTATAATTGCCTTCAAAGTGGGTTCCTTCCCCCGATCACACTCCTTAGCTCTGCACCAGAAGGAATATCTTGAGCTGCTGAGAGGCAGGAAACTAGCCAGGTCTCTGGCTATTCTCTTGGGTGTTTTTGCCATTTGCTGGGCTCCGTATTCTCTCTTCACAATTGTTCTTTCAACTTATCCCAAGGGGAACCGTCCACGATCAGTTTGGTACAACATTGCGTTTTGGCTTCAGTGGTTCAATTCTTTTGTGAATCCCTTTCTGTATCCCTTGTGTCACAGGCGTTTTCGGAAAGCTTTCTGGAAAATATTTTGTGTGAAAAAGCAACCCATACAATCACAGAGTCGGTCAGTATCCTCTTGAAGAAAATGGTCTCACTTCCATCAGTTTTAGTTTTAAATCTCTTCCGAATGAATTTGATCTTTCTTGCCCCTTCCATGTTCCCAAACAATGCATAAAATGTAATATCTGAAAACTTGACTAGAACTCCAAACATGGAAGTCAATGGAGCATAACAGTCTTGCAAACTGATAGCCACACATGGGTTAACACTTCTTAGTCCTCACTTACCACCTCTTCCTTATTTTGTAAATCTTGATATAATGATGATTGTGAAAGTCCTCTTTTCTATGTTCATTGTTTACTACACTGATGCTAGTTTCTCTCTTTTCTTTTAATTTGACTTAAATGTGTGTATGTGCATGTAGGTGTGGTTATCTGTGAAAAGAGCATCATGTCCCTGGATCTGGAGTAGGTGGTTCTAAGCCATCCAATATGGGTGCTGGGAACTGAACTCAGGTCTTCTCCAAGAGCAGCAAGGACCCTTAACTTCTGAGCCCCTTTCCAGCCTCTAGTTTGTCTTTTTCTGTTTTATATTCAACATGAAAGTGCTAGTTTGAAAATCACTTCCTAGAGAGCAACGAAGCAAGGACCCTCGTGCTGGTGAGGGGAGCTCTGTTATGATAGGGACCTGCTGAGTTTGGGTTTGAGTTGGCAAGAGCAGGGTTGTGTATTTAGAGCCCAGCTGAGGGCATGTGTATTTAGACCTTATTTTCATTATTTCAAGAAGAAAGGAGGCATGCGTGGTAGAAGGCAGCCCTGTCAATCTCAGGACAGAGCCTGTCAATCACAGAACAGGGCGGTCACTCGTGGTTGAAAGGATGGCTTGCCCTTCTCTTTCCTGGCCTCTTCACCAGCTTTCATGCCACTAAAATTTCTCCTTATGAGAATATATGGGAGAAAGTGGAGGCCGAGTTGATGGGAGGAAGGACCATTTGGTTAAATTAGATATATGGGTTGTAATACTCAACCAGATCATTATTAATATAATATTGTATTTATTTAATGTCATTAACTTATAGATGTAATCTTTTACATTGAAAGGCTCAGGATTTTTTCTGTTTTATATGATGAGTGTAGGTTGTGATTTTTATTTTTATTTTATTATTTTAATATACTTTTATTGATGTTTTGTGTATTTCATACATCATTTTCAGTTCAATTTAGACATATCCCCCTTTCCCTTCTTCCCACCCCACCCCAGTTCATGCATTCTGCTGTAAATGCCCTGCATCTTTCTCTCAGGCTTTTTAAAGTTTTTCTCTGCAAAGGTTTATTGTTTGGGGCAGAATTTAACTATATCAGTCCGTTCTTTGACCCAGTCCTTATGTTGTTGTGGTTCCCTCACAATTGTATTGCTCCAAAGTATGCCTACATACATGTCATCTATGTACCAGAATTATGTCCTCCAGGAATAAACTGTATTGTAAGCTCTGTATATATATATAGAGTATATTAATATATGTAATATATATATATATATATATATATGGTTCAAATTTTTTTCCTTTTAATTTTATATTACTCTAAAATACAAATATATATACCTTCTGCCCATATACATTAATTACCATGTCTGAAAGTAAGTGGTAAGTTAATTCTAGGGCTCGTTAAGAGATTCACATTATAGGAGACTGGAGAAATGGCTCAGCAGTTAAGAGCACCGACTGCTCTTGCAGAGGACCTGGGTTCAATTCCCAGCGTCCACATGGCGGCTAAGAACCATCTTTAACTCCAGTTCCAGGGGAATCCGATGCCCTCTTCTGACCTCTGCGGCATTGCACGACATGGGTGCACCAACCTACATGCAGACAGTACACCCACACACATAAAAAAAAGAGAGATTCACATTATAACATCACAGTTGCTTTCAGATAGAAAGAAATATAACAATAACATTGCTCAGCTTGCCTTTCAATTGGGGGATTTGGTACTAGGATCCACAAATGAGGGAAACCACTCCCCGTTTGTTTTTGGGGAAGTGTGTTACTTCACTTAGTATAATGGCTTGGAGTTCCATCCATTTACCTGCAAAGTTCATGATATCATCTTTCTTTACTACTGCATAGAATTCCATTGTGTAGATGTACCACATTTTTGTTATCCACTAGTCAGTTGAGGGGCATTTGGGTTGGTTCCAACTCTTCCCTATTGTGAAAAGATCTGCAATAAACATAGATGTGCATGTATCTTTGCAGTAGGATGAGTCTTGTGGGTATATACCCAGGAGTGGTATGACTGGGTCAGATTGTAGGGTCATTTTGAGTTTTTAAAGGGTTCTCCACACTGTTTTCCACAGTGGTTGTACAAGTTTACATTCCCACCAGCAGTGGATGAGTGTCCCCCTTTCCCAATAACCTCTCCAGCATTTAGTGTCTTTTGTTTTCTTGATCTTAGCCAGTCTTATTGGAGTGAGATGATATTTTAGAGTGGTTTTAATTTGCATTTCCTTAACTATTAATGATGTTGAACACTTTTAAAGATATTTCTCAGGCATCTTCCTCAGGTTGCGCTTTTTTGTTTGTTTATTTGTTTCTGTTTTGTTTTTTTTACATGTACAAGTGTATTGCCTGCATGAAGGTAGGTGCACCCGTGTCATGAGATGCCCTTGGAGGTCAGAAGAGGACATTGGATCTCCTGGAACCAGAGTTACAGAGGGTTGTTAGCCACCGTGTAGGTGCTGGGAATTGAACCCAGGTCCTCTGCAAGAGCAGTCAGTGTTCTTAACAACGGAGACAACTCTCCAGCCCCCAGCTTGTGCTTTTTAAATGATCCACATTTTATTATTTTGTGTTTTGTCCTTTATTTTTAATTTTTAATTTATTTTATTTTATTTTATTTTTTGTGTGTTTTGTCCTTTTTAAACATATTTTCAAAAAAATTTTTTGAGACATGATTTCATCATGTACTCCCATACTAACCTTGAACTTGTTTTTTTATTATTATTTTTTAATTTATTTATACATATATTTTTTTATCAAATCTAGACCCATGTCCCCCCCAACCCTCCACCCCTCCAGAGCTCATGAATTCTGCCAAACATGCTATTCATCTCTTTCTCAGTCTTTCTCAGTATTCTCCATGGGGAAGTTGACTGTTTTGAGCAGAAGTTCACTGATGCAGTCCTTTCTTTTGTTGTTGTTGTTGTTGTTACCAATATGCATCATTCCCAACTGCTTTGGACAAATGCTCAAGGGGCCATGCACAAGAAATACTTACAATTGGGTAATTGGCACTAACATCCACAGATGAGGGATACCATTCATCATTTGTTTTTCTGGGACTGTGTTACTTCACTCAGCATGATGTCCTCTAGCTCCAGCCATTTTCCTGCAAAGTTCTTGATGTTTTCTTTCTTTACTGCTGCATAGAACTTCTTTTTGTAGATGTACCACATTTTCTCTATCCACTCTTCAGTTGAGGGGCATTTGGGTTGATTCCAGCTCTTTGCTATTGTGAAGAGAGCTGAAATAAACATGGCCGTGCATGTATCTCTGTGGTGAGGTGAGTCTTGGGGGTACATGCCCAGGAGTGGTATGGCTGGGTCAGGTGGCAAGTTCATTCCAAGTCTCCAAGGGTTCTCCACACTGCTTTCCACAGTGGCTGCATGAGTTTACATTCCCACCAGCAGTGGATGAGTGTTCCCCTTTCCCAATAACCTCTCCAGCATTTGGTATCTTTTGTTTTCTTGATCTTAGCCAGTCTTATTGGAGTGAGATGATATTTTAGAGTGGTTTTAATTTTGCATTTCCTTAACTATTAATGATGTTGAACACTTTTAAAGATATTTCTCAGGCATCTTTACTTCCTCAGGTTGTGCTTTTTTGTTTGTTTATTTGTTTCTGTTTTATTTTTTTACATGTACAAGTGTATTGTCTGCATGTAAGTAGATGCACCTGTGTCATGAGATGCCCTCAGAGGTCAGAAGAGGGCATTGGATCTCCTGGAACTCCTGGAGTTACATTGGATCATTGGAACTCCTGGAGTTACAGAGGGTTGTTAGCCACCATGTAGGTGTTGGGAATTGAGACATCTCTCCAGCCCCCAGGTTGTGCTTTTTAAATGATCCACATTTTGTTATTTTGTGTTTTGTCCTTTTTTATTTATTTTATTTTATTTTTTTTGTGTTTTGTCCTTTTTAAACATATTTTCAAAAAAATTTTTGAGACATTATTTCATTATGTTCCCCCATACTAACCTTGAGCTTGTGATCTACTCCACTCAGGCACCCAAGTGCTGGGAATACAGGCATGAACCACTATCCCTGCTGGCCTGTTTTTCCATTTTAATTATTTTCCTCTCTCTCTCTCTCTCTCTCTCTCTCTCTCTCCCTCCCTCCCTCCCTACCTCCCTCTCTCCCTCCCTCTATGTTACTGCCTTCTTTAGCAATTTCTTATTTCTTAGGTCTTTTAAATGCTTTTTGCTTGTTAAATTAATTTCTTAGGTTAATATGCAAACCAATGTATTACATATATGTCATTATACTTTATCTTCATTAGTTCCCTTTAAACTTTTGATTAATTTCAAACACTAAAATATGAAAATATTTCAAATTCATGAGTGTTTAGAAATGTATATAATATTAGATATACTTATGCTTTGTATAAGATACATACTTAACATTTAATAAAAATTTGAAAACATCTGAGCAGTAAGCTGTCATAAATGCATAGTTTTAATAAAGTTTCTGTATGTCGGCTATTGGTGTTAACATTTATAGATTAATAATTTTAGATTTTATGTGCTTACTGAGGGCTTAAATGTTTATTGAATGGAGTGGTCCTATGTAAACTCTCCCTAAATGAGCCTTGGGGAAAGAAAGCATGAGTACCTATTCAAATGCATTTTATAAAGTGTATCTAAAGAATAATACATGTTGTATTTCATGCAATCTAAGGTGCTGCTAATGTAGAAAATGGTTGCTTCATCATTAAATCGAAGGTATTACAAATTGTCCATCATGTGACAATTTCCAAATCCCATTCTGATTTCAGAGTTGTTGAGAAGGGAACAGTGCATTGTTAGAAGTGATGAAATATACTCACAATAAGTGAATTGAGTAAGACAACCAGTCTATGATATGAGAGATTGAAAAAGAAATACTTTTGATGGTGCACAAGTGCATTCATCAAACAAATGTTAACGGAGAGTCCATCATGTATCAGCAACTTACTCTAAAGATGCCTCATCACTAGATACACCCTGGATGATCGCTGGGTATTGCTTGCAAGGGTAGGCATTAGGCAGTTTAATTTAAATGCTTACGTGTTTCTATACCTTCCCGAAGCCCCATCTTTTGCACCATGACTTTGTAGCTCTTTCCATTGGGAATTATTTGCTTTGCCCCATAGACTTCTGCCATTAGGCAGTGAACAGACACCTTACCATGTCTGGGCCTAGGCCTCAGGAGGCTTGTGATCATCTGTTCTCTCCTGTGAGCTGCCCAGCTGCTAGGTGAACCATTCCCCAAACCCCAGGCTACCCTGCTGGAGAATGAGAAGCCAGGAGAATCAAGTTTATGGATGTCTTTGACCAATTAGCCTCCTGCAGCCTCAGTAGTTACTTGGAGAGATACGAACAATTTCAGGGAACAGCAGGTCAGTCCAATATGCCTCAGACCAGAAGAAACACTGAGCTGGGCTAGAGGCCCCCAAATGATGCATGGCTGCATTGTTGGCATATTTGCTATTAAGGGATAACTAACAGACAGGCCAATCACATTCCACTATATGTGAAACATGGCTTTGGACAGGCCAGGCAAAGAGAAAGGCAGCATTGATATGATTTACCTTTGTATGAGTGCTAGGATGGAAGACATAAACTTTATTATGCAAGAAAAAGACTTTTTAAAAAGGTCAGGAGATTTCTTTATAGCAACATATTCATCCCAAAGTGATTCAGTAGTAAGGATAATTGATTTTGGAATATCATAAATGACACAGAGTATAAGGGGATAGGTATGCCTGTGCAGGAGAAACCGGAGGTGTGACGAAAGCTAGCAGAGAGGGCTATGTGCATCTCCCTCAGTTGTAAGTTGCCACCTTAAGTCAGATCCTGCAACCTGAAGAATAGTTCTCACGTTGTATTGGAGTCCACTCTTTTCAGTGGTGCTTCTTGCTTATGCCCATACTAATTTCTTTTTAAAAGAATGCTGACCCATCTGAACATTAAAGAAAGCAAAACCTCAGACTGCCTGAGTCACAGACACGGAGCATCTCTCTGAATTCTATTGGGGTTAACTGTTTATAATGGGCCCTAACGAAGTTTACCTTCCAGATGCTGAGAAACCTTCCTACCTCTCCCCTTTATAAGAAAAAGAAAAACATGATGGTACTGAAGTCATTCCCTAACTGTATATTAGAGCCAACTGTTATAGTGGTAATTTCTTATAAAACAGGTATAACTACCCTTTTTTAATTGACTGATAGGCATAGGAACTGTGAAAGGATAATTCTCTATCTAGAGCCAAATTCAATAGTAAAGTGTATATAAGCTGTGTAATTAAGCAAAATATTAGTACAGGAAAGCTCTGACATCAGCAATGAATTATTCTGCCTAGGAGATGTTGGCTAGGGGATTCACCCCCCCCAAAAAAATTATAAAGGCCTTTTGCCTATAGTGGGATATATGCAAGGAGAAAGGCAGTAAGTCCCTGTTGTCGAAGACCTGGTGTGAGCATGAAAAAATGTTATGAGACGTCACTTGCTAAAGTACAACTGGCCTCTGAAATGCCAGAGAGTGTTACCAAAGGCCACTAAAGCAATACAGAAAAATATTGGTCTCCCTGAGACAAGCAAGACTCCTCTGTCAGTATCAGCTACACCTCAACTGCCTGGAGATACTGTGCAACAGTGGCAGCCATGTGTCTCTATATGTATCCCAAATCTAAATGGCTATTAGCTCTCTCCTTGAAGGAATAACTCACAGCAGATGCAACAAGCTTATGTCCTCTAGTGGTTAGGAGATGTTATAAGCCACAATAAGAACTTGTCACCCTTTATAGAGAAACCACAGTTTGCGGATTAGCATACCATCCAAGCATCTGTGTCTATGCTCACAGCTTAGCTTGCCATAATAATTAGTACTGCTTAAATGCCTGTACATCCAATTGCTTGTGCTTTGTTAGTATGACTAAAAAGGTATCACTGGATAAGCTGTCAACCCATGAAGGGAAACAACCTGAACAGACTAGAGTCCAAAATGACAACTCCAAAGAAAGCAGACTGTTTTCTTCTCACCCACTTGTGCCCCTTTCCCAAAGCCTAGGGAACAAATTGCGGAAGAGGAGGCGTGGTAGAATGTAAGGGCTGCAGAGAGATAGGGGTGAATTATGAGACTACAGGAATATAGACTGGA
Source organism: Rhizomys pruinosus (assembly GCA_009823505.1). Classification (NCBI taxonomy): domain Eukaryota; kingdom Metazoa; phylum Chordata; class Mammalia; order Rodentia; family Spalacidae; genus Rhizomys; species Rhizomys pruinosus. Next base: position 1,476,878 of record VZQC01009508.1, on the reverse strand, counting down.
CTCCTAATTGATCAACATGCCTGTGCATACAAGCTTCTCCAACTGGACTATAGGAACCTTGGGTTGTTCAAAATTTGGACAAAGATACTTGCAAAATGCACCAATTACCTAATTATACAGCAAACTGAGTAACATCAATGTTATCTGAAAACAACTGTGTTATTATATTGTAGAATCCCTTAAAAATAAACAAATAAAAGAGGGAAAAAAAGAAAAAATGTATTAAATTGCCATTTAAATGAAAAAAAAAGAATGTGTGTGTGTGTGTGTGTGTGTGTGTGTGTGTATGTGCCCTGGCACACTTGAGGTCAGAGCACAATTTTTCAGAGCCAGCTCCCCTGTACCTTGCTGAGGAGAGGTCTCTCTTTCTGTTTCTGCTGCTCTGCATCCTCTGCAGCTGGTGTCCCTGTCTCTGCCTCTATCTTGCAGGAGGGGTTCTCGGACTACAGATGTGCATCTGGGTTTTTGACAGGGGTTCTGGGATCAAACTTAGTCATCAGGCTTTCATAGTAAATGTTTTTAGGGGATGAGCCATTGAACCAATTCTTGTAGGATTTTTTTAATGCTTAGATGTGTACTAGAGGGTAAGAGGGGAAGGAAGGGATCCATTGTAGAACCAACCATTTCAGTTCCTAGTGTGGCTCTGTGAAAATATTTGTGGAAAAGGTCACTTTAACTCCTCTCATTTATATATGTAAAAAATTTAATTTTATGCATATGAGTGTATTACTTGCATGTATGTAAGTACACTCATATTGTGCAATACTTGTGGAGGTCAGAAGAGAGCATCGGATCCCTTGGAAATAGAATTATGGATGATTGTTAGCCAGCATGTGGGTGCTGGGAATTGAACCTTATTCCTCCGCCAGGGCAGCCAGTGCTCTTAAGCTCTGAGCTATCTCTCCAGCCCCTCGTTTATATCTTGACATTGCTTTCTTAGTAGAGGCCACAAACAGTTAACCATAAATAAAAAACTTCCTGCTTAAAACCTTCACGATGATTGTTGAAGCATTTTACACAAGAGTATATATACTTGTGTATATATACTCTTGTGTAAAGTTTCTAATAGTCAAGATAAAGATAGAAAAGATGAGCCTTTTCCTCCATAAAAAATGCACTTAGCTGTTTCTTGGAAGCTGCAGGACTAGTTTTTAAGTTATTATTCCATCCTCTCTGTTTCCTGGACAGACATCTGTGTCATGGCCCGGCAGATGGTTGATGATTGACTGATGGTCTGCTCTTCCTGGCTCCTCATTCCAGAATCTTGTTGACTTGAGTTCAATGGAGGCTTCTGGGTTCTGTACCACTGGTTTCACATTCATGGTGTGGAGTTTTGTGAGCTCCACTTCCATTGGGTTTCTTGGACTGAGGGAAATATGCTGGTATGAGACAATGGCCTGGTGAAGCTCACCACAGGCAGTGTTGTTGGAAGGAGAGTAGGCAGATGGCCCGCCTTTAAGGGATTATGTATTCCCTAGCATGGGACCAACAAGAACACAAACAGGCATGTGCGCTGGATGGAGTGGGATAGCTTGATGGATTCTTCGGAGGGATACAAGATAGACCAGTGTCCCGACAGCAATCCTGCCTCTGAACTCTCCTATGTAAGCCTAAATCCTTTCTGACAGCTTTTGTGGGTGGAATGATTTCATGTGGCTCTGACTGGAGATTTTTAGGATAAAATTCACATGGTTAATGGTGCCAAAGTTTATGTATGGTGGTCAATCTGCCAGCATAATATTAAGTGCCTCTGCTCCATAGAAAGTAAGGAATGAAGAATAGACGATGATCTACAGGTGATGCAATCTGCTAGTGATGAAGCCACTACTTGAACTTGGGCTATGAAAGCAGAGTGCTGATGTTTAAACATCTTCCGTCCCTGCATCTCAGCACTTACGAGGATCCACTCACTCCACCTTCCACAAAGGGAAGTGGATCCTTAGGACTTGCAGAAATGAATGGTAAATGGCTAAATAACGACTACATCAACAACCCAACAACACAGAATTAAATCAAAAGAAAACATACAGGGTGTGGTAGAGCACACCTTTTTGTTCTAGCACTGGAGAGACAGAGGCAGGGAGATCTATTCAAATTCCAGGCCAGCTTGGTCTGGATAGTGAGTTCCAGGACAGCTGGTGCTGCATAATGAGAACCTATCTCAAAAAACAGAAAAAAAAAACAAGCAAGCAAGCAAGCAAGCAAGCAACCAACTAACCAACCAACCAACCAACCAACCAACCAACCAACCAACCAACCAACCAACCAACCAACCAACCAACCAACCAACCAACCTACCTCCCTACTTACCTATCTATTCACCAAATTCCACACCCATCTTAGTCCCTCTCCTCATCTGCAATCTCCACGATTGCCACTAGATGGCAGTAGATCCACATGATTGTCTCATTTGTCAACATAACCACTGAATAAACCAGTGCAATTGTTTTGTGCTACAATGTAAAGAAATCTGGTAACAGCCTCTCACATCTCAGTCCTTTTTATTCAGTGAAGTTCAGAAAGTCAGTTAAGGTGACATAAATTCTCTGAAGAACAAAACAGTGGCTTCTGTCTTTTCCCCATGGAAGGTCAGGCTGTCCGGAGGAGCTTGCATATTGTGCAAAGAAAGGCATGGATTCTACCGGACATCTGCCCTCCATCTGCCACACGTTTTCCCTGCCCTGGCCTGCCCCCCTCGTACACACAGGCCCACCCCCACTTACAAAAACACCACATATTCACACATATTCATATGTCTAACTCCCACCCATTCCATACCCCCATCCACTCAGCACACATACGATCTATGTACATTTACACCTCGTTCAACTCCCGCATCCACCAAGCACACATATCCACCATGTACACCCACCTCCATCCACTAACCACACATATTCACACACCATGTACACACTCTACATACATCTACCCTCTCACCCCCAGCAACCTCCATATCCATGTGCTATACAGGTCCTTCTGTGCATGTCCACCACACACACACACACACACACACACACACACACACACACACACACTCTCCACCTCCCAAAACATTCCAAAATAACTTCTGAAAGAATCCCTTAAAATCTTTTGAGGCTATAAGTCCATTTATGTTCTGTATTAGTATATTTTATTAGTTTAATTTGCTATGGTTTCATTTATGAAAGTATAGGAGTATTAGAAATTATGAAGTATTAGCAATTAATGGCTTAAACATCACTGCATTCAAGGCTCTCCAAAACCTTTAAAGGTCATTCTTCTAAAAATATTTGAAAGAGACCAATTCTTTATCTTACACATACTGTCTTTCTCAGATATTTTTTTTGTCTTTTTGAGACGGGGTCTCCCTTTAGTCCCAGCTGGCCTGGAGCTCACTCTGTAGACCAGGCAGGCCTTGAACTCACAGAGATCTGCCTGCCTCTGCCTCCCAAGTGCTAGGATTAAAGGCGTGCACCACCACACCCAGCAGCTCAGATATTTTTATTGGCATTTTTCTTATAGCTAGTCTTCTACCCACATTTCCAGTGACTTCTCAAAGTGACTATCCACTTCTCAGCATAAAAAACATGTGCCAAAGCATTCAAAGCTTAGAGAGAGTAGTAAACTCATGTTTGGAGGGCCTTCATATAAACAGAGAAGTTTCCAAAGAATTTTTTTTTGTTAAGAAAGCACCACCTTCTGGTTCAATTTGGCATTGCAGCTCAGTTCTAGTTAATGTCCAGCACCCAAAGAAGCAAAGGGGCACTTAGTGAAAAAAATTTTTTTATAAGCACTAATTTCTAGGAGCTGGAGAGATGGCTCAGTGGTTAAAAGCATGTCCTAGTTTGCTTTCCATTGCTGTCATAAAACACTGGCCAAAATAAACTTAGGGGACGAAAGGGTTTATTCTACCTTACAGGTTACAGCCCATCACTGAGGGAAACCAAGGTAGGAAATTAGAGCAGGAACCTGGAGGCAGGAACTGAAGTATAGACCATGGAAAGACTCTGCTGACTGGCTGGCTCCCAGGTTCAAGCTACCTTTCTTGTACAGGCCAGGCCCACCTGCCCAGGGATGGCACTGCTCACAGTGAGCCGGGCCCTCCAAGACCAATTAGCAATCAAGAAATTGCTCCACAGGCCATCGATTGGAGGAAACCCCTTAGCTGAGGTTCTCTCTTACTAGGTGTGTCAAGTTGAGAACCAACATTAGTCATCACAGAGGCTTCCTGCTCTTGCAGAGGGCCTGGGTTTACCTCCCAGCACCCACATTGGGTGGCTCATACCTACTATAACTCCAGTTCCAGAGGGCCTGATAAGCCTCCATCCTCTACAGGCACATACTCCTCTCTCTCTCTCTCTCTCTCTCTCTCTCTCTCTCTCTCTCTCTCTCATATTCACATTAAAATAATCTTTAAAAACCACCACAAAATAATTTCCAAGTTGACATTATATTATGTGCCATGAGTTTAGCCCCATTTTAAGTATTTATCTTAAACCATGGGGAGGGGGTACTGAGGCACTGACTGTGTGTTGGGTCACCTTGACCTTCCATTTAAGTTGCACCCAAACATCCACTTTATTTCTCCCACTTATGCCATGTCTATGAATAAAGATGTTTTGTACTCCCATCAAACCTTTTTAAAAAATTATTTTATTTATTATTTTTATTTTAGGTGTATGAGTACGTAAGTGCACCTGTTTTGTGCAATGCCTGTGGAGGTCAGAAGAAAGCATTGAATTCCCCTGGAGCAGGAGTTAAGGATGGTTGTTAGCCACTGTGTGGGTGCTAGGAACGAACGCAGGTCTTCGACAAGAGCATCCAGTGCTCTTAACCTTTGAGCTATCTCCCTGGCCTCATTGAACCTCTTTACAACTTGTCAGAAATGACAGAAAGGATCTAACAATCAGGTGAGGGTACAGACATCAGACACACATGGCAGTGCTCACCTGTGGAACCATCTCCCCAGCCTCCATGCTTTTCTTTCTAGAAATCAAATCTCTCTTACAGTACAGACTTGGAAAGTCCCCCAAAGGCCCATTTTCCCCCCAGCCATGGTGTGTTGAGAGGTGGTGGCACCTTCAGGAGGTGAGGGCTAGGGGAAAGAAGGTAGCTCATTGGGGGCGGACTTTGAAGGGGATACTCGGACCCTAGCTGCCATTTCTCTGTGCTTCCTGGCTGCCCTGGAGTGAACATTTTCTTCTTCTACATGCTCCTATCAGGATGTACTGTGCTTCCACAGGTCCACAGTAGCAGGTCCAAGCAATCAAGGACTGAAACTGAGTTCCCAATGAACTTTTTCTCCTTAGAAGTAGATGATGTCAGGTATTTGTCCTGGTGATGGAAAGCCAATGCATTCTATACATGTGTATATGCATCCTCATGGATCTGGTTATGAGTCAGGTGATTTCATTATTATGAGAATATTGTAGAGTTGACTTACACAACCCATGATGGTTAGGCGTGTTTAGTGAAAAGTTTCAAGAACACTGGATGTAGACTATTATCAACCAATGTGTCATACGGCTCACAGCTGTGTGTGTTTGTGTGTGTGTGTGTGTGTGTGTGTGTGCCTTTAGATTTGCTTCCCACTTCTAGAAGTTTCTTCTATATATGCACATATTTACATATCTAAATATTATATATGTATAAGGTAATATAACCTCAGGAAACCTAGGATCTTTGGCAACATCTACTGGTGTAACATGTAGCTTTTGTGGTGACTAAAAGGTATGAACGACAGCTCAGTGATTAGGAGCATTTTTTGCTCTTGGTTCCCAGCTCCCACGTAGCAGTTCACAACTATCTAAAACTCCAGTTCCAGGAGATCTGATGTCCTCTTCTGAGCTTTGTATGCACTGTGTGCATGTGGTGCAATATATACGCACAGGCAAAACACTCATATACATAAAAAATTAAGTACACAAGAGCAGTTATAAATGTCTCATCTGAAATAAGATAAAAAAATAAATGTCTCATCTGGAGGAAATGGATTGGATATGGGATGTCTAGCTTCTATATTCCAATTTTTTTGAGCTGGGATGGGGAAAGAGAAAGGGGTGCACAGGAAAGACAGCAAGGGGCTTTTCCAGAAATTTAAAAAAACCCATTCCTAGCCGGGCATGGTGGCGCTGGCCTTTAATCCCAGGACTTGGGAAGGAGAGGCAGGGAGATCTTTGTGAGTTCAAGGCCAGCCTGGTCTACATAGTGAGTTCCAGAACAGCTGGTGTTGAAGGGAGACCCTGTCTCAAAAAACAAACAAAAGCAAAACCAAAAATTCCTGTGGTGTGAGTTCAGGAATCCTAGAAGTTCCTTCAGCGTGGGTCAGGGCTGGTGGAGACCTGGGCTTCGGGGCTCCTTCATTCGGAAAAGCCCTCCAGTTCCCACATTCGTGCTTCAGGTGTCTGGAGCCACAGGAGAGGGGAGGAAGGAAACGAAAGATGGTAAAGCCAGTCCTAGACTCCACTGTCCTCAGCACAACCGCCAGCGTCTCCTTACAGCCAGACTTCAAGGGGAGTCAGCTTTGTGAGGGGCGGGGGGGGGGGGGGGGGGGGGGGCACAGCCCAGGGACCTGGCCTCTCACCCCGCCTCACATTCGGAGGGGTGCAACTCCAGATTTTGAATCAGGAAGCAATTTAAAAATCAGTCATGTTTTGATCCCTCAGGCCTGGTTTCATCTGACTAATAAGCTCTGCGTCCCGACCCTGCCAGGCAGCTTCTCGAACGCCCACCCTCCAAGTCTCTGCCCGAAGCAGCCTCCTTTTCCCTTTGAGCAGGTCCAGCTTCCCCAGAAGGGCCTGCCCGGCACCAGTTGACCTTGCCAGGAGGAATTTCTCTGAGTCTCCAGTTTCCTTCCTGTCTACCTTCAGGCCTTCACTTCTGCTCACGCTCCCCTTTGACCACCCTGAATAAATTTCGCCTGCGTCCTGACAGCTGCTGATATGGCTTCTTTCTTTCTTTTTTTTTTTTTTTAATTGAAAGTAAACCTTCAAAGCAGCCCAGCCACCTGAGAAGCTCCGCCGAGTGCCACAGCTGGGCAGGGGACCCTCAAACAGAACCCGGGCCCTCTCGCACATCACCCGGCCCCTCTCGCTCAGGGCAGAAGCCACCAGGGCTCTCTGGGCTCCAGAGTCACTTTGCTTTCAATTTAGCTTTTGCATGAGCAGAAGGGAATGTGGATTTGGGTAAAGTGGGTGTGGAGTGATTTTGAAAGCCTCTCTCTCTCTCTCTCTCTCTCTCTCTCTCTCTCTCTGTGTGTGTGTGTGTGTGAGAGAGAGAGAGAGAGAGAGAGAGAGAGAGATTTGTACAGGTATTCCAGACAGTAAGTTTATTTATAACATAAATCTCAGAGTGCCTCTGGAATATTGGGCTACTTTGCAGAAGGAGGTACATTTTTAAAAATCATCCTCAACACTTATTTTAGTTTCATGTGTTTTGTCTACGTCTATGTAAGTGTACCATATCTATGTTCCAACAGTGCTTGCGGAGGCTGGAAGAGGGCATTGGAATTCTTGGAATTGGAGTTACAGAGGCTGTGAGCTGCCACGCGCATGCTGGGAACTGAATTCAGAGCCTCCGCAAGAGCAGTAAGCACTCTTACCTTCAGAACCATCTCTCCAGCCCCAACAATCTGTTCTGAAGGCAGCAGTCAGAAATCAAGATTACTAGATTTTATTTTTGGGTCTTTTCTTGAAGTGACTTTATTAGAAGTTAGCACTTAAGGTCTCTATTTCTTCCCCCACACACATAAAGATTATAGAAATGAAAACTGACTCAGAAAAATTCTATGGCAAATACTTTTATGTCTTTCACCTAGAGCCAACAGTAACTCCCATTTTCCATATTTGTCTAATCTTGATCGCTGTGTGAATAAACACCACACACACACACACACACACACACGCACACACACACACACACACACACACGGGCTTGTTTAACTACTTGAAAGTAAGTTACAGTCACCATGACCTTTCACCTCTAAAGACACCAGAACACTATAATTAATTGTAACTCCCATTTTCCATATTTGTCTTATCTTGATCACTGTGTGAATAAACACCACACACACAAACACACACACACACACAGACTTGTTTACTTGGAAGTAAGTTACAGTCACCATGACCTTTCACCTCTAAAGACCTCAGCACACTATAATTAATTGTACCTATGAAAGTAAAAAAAATGGTAGCTTGGTCTACATTGTGAGTTTTGAGACTACATAGTGAGACATTGTCTCAAAAAAATAAGTACATGAATGAATAAATAAATATTCCCTAATAACATCTATTATCTAGTAAGTGTTAAAACTCCACAACCAGAAACTGTATTCTAGAACTGCTTTTTGTTTTGAATCTAGAACTAACTAACCAAGGCTCATCCATCACATTTGATCACCAGTTTGTTCTCTCTTCCTTCTCTGAGGGAGGACCTGAATACACAGTATACAGCCTTACCTGTGTACCATGGTGGATTTTTACTTAAGTAAACCCCAATGTGACCACCACAGTTTGACATTTAGGATATTTATAGCCTCTTAGAAGTTTTTCTCAAGCTTTCTCTGTCAACATGGCTCTTCCCCAACCCCTGGAATGGACCTTGGAATTCTCAGGTCTATAGGTCAGAATTACAAATTGGTTGAGGCACTTAGGAAAATTGTGTTATGGAAAAATGTGGCTCATGCAATTGAATATTGGGTCCCTGGCTCGTGGCACTGTTTTGGAAAGTTGTGGAATCCTTGGGAGGTGGGCCTGCTTGTGGTTGCAGGGCACTAGGGGCTAGCGTTTTAAATTTTATTTTGTTGAAAATCATTTTTATTACTGTGTGTGTAGGAAGGGGCTATGTGCCATGGTGTGTGTGTGGAGGTCAGAGGACAACTTAGTGAAGTCAGTTCTGGGGATTAAAGTCTGCCAGGTCTGTGCAGCAGAGTGCTCTCACCTGCAGAGTCTCAATGGCCTGAGGCAGTCTTTGGAGGATTGTTATGGTCCTGTCTTTCTGCTTTCTTTGTGACTCCCTGATGTGACCAGCTGTACGCACTTGCCATCACAGACCAAGTCCACCCCAACCACCATGCCCTCCTCATGAGGTTGACCTGTGACCTCTGAACCATGAGCCAAAATACATCCTTCCACCCTTACATTACTTCCGTCCAGTATTTGGTCACAGTGTCAAGAGAAGAAAATAATACAGTTTGGCTGTGTCTAATAAATTTCAACATATCCTGATAAGGAAAAGTTAAATCTTCATAACTAACTGTGTTCTTGTATGATCTTCTTCTTCCCTTTTTTTTTTTTTTTTTTTGGTCTTTTTGAGACAGGGTCTCCCTGTGGCCCCAGCTGTCCTAGAACTCTCTCTGTAGACCAGGCTGGCCTTGAACTCACAAAGATCCACCTGCCTCTGCCTCTCAAGTGCTAGGATCAAAGGCGTGCGCCACCACGCCTGGCTATGATCTTCTTTTAAGCTTAGACTATTTTGTAGTTTCCTTGTTTTACTTACTAGGTAGATACCTTGAAATATAACCCTGGGATGCTTTACAAGTGGCCTTTTATTACTCTGTGATGTTTTCATTACCCTGAGATGTATTATGACTTTGTATCATTTTGAAGCTTTGTTATACCCTCCACTCACTACGTCTGTTGATAAAGATATGAAAATAAGATAATGGAAAGTTCATCAGATGCCTTAACAAGTCCAAGAAAAATGTAGATGAATTGTGACAGATATCTAAACTTCTGCCAGTGATATCTGCTTGTGTAAACTGCAATGACCATTTGGCCAATTCCTAGCCTAATTAGCCTGGCCTAGTTATAGACCAAAGGCATGTCCTGACCCATGCTGGTCTACTTTGATGAATAAGTGAACTCGGGAAAGAATTTTTATGAGGTGGAATGGCCCATCATGAAAAGAGGCATAGGCACCAACCATAAAATGATGGTGTAGAAAGGCTATAAAATGATTATGTAAAAACAAAATTACAAATCCACCTGTATTTCTGTTTGGGCTGCCCCAAATCTTAAAGCCTTAGTTGCTAATTATGGGATCTCATGCATGTGAATAGAGACTAAATGAGATTTCCAACTTTCTCCTGGGTGAATGCTTGATCTTTTAGCTGTCTGAAGAATTTTTCCACAATGTTCTAATCTTACAACCCAGCTTTTCCTCTCCTCGATATAGACTTATATGCTGCATAAGCCACCAGAAGATTGTGCAATAATGCTTAGAGCAGATTTAGTCCTAATATTCCCCAAACTGGAAATGTCCCAAATGTCCATCAATAATAAGTGGCTGAATAAACCCTGTCATATTCATACACAGAAATGCTGCATAGAAAATAAATAGAGAGAGTGCATGGTCCAATAGAATGGATTTCAGACAAGATTTTGAAGGAAAAAAGCTGAGTGAAAGAGAGCAATTCCTATAGCTGAAGGTAAAAAAGGGACAGAAATCAAACAAAAAGTCAAAGTCTTTACCCCCATTAGTTAACAATGTCCAGTTTTTTAACCCTTCCAATAGCGTTTTTTTTTTTTTTTTTTTTTTTTAAAGAACTAGATGAGTTTCTTGGGGGAATGCCACCCATTCTAGATTTGTCTGGTTATTTTGCTTCTGATCTTTTCTAACTGGGGCTCACTGAGTGCACTGAAATGTTATTGTCTCTGACGCCCATTTTGTGTAATCAATAAGCTTCTAATATGTGTGTCTAGAAGTGTATAATTGTGTTCCATTTTGGGGAGAACCGAATACATCACTAAATTCAGTTTCTGGGGCTACATGGTCCCATTAAGGAAGCCTTGTTGAGAAAGGTGTGCTAAAAGTTAGATACTTGGCATCCCGAGAACAGGACTAGGAAGGACAGTGCTTCTCTTTTTAAATTTATTTATTTATTATTATTTTTTCATGTGTATGAATGTACTGTCTACATGCAGGTTGGTGCACCCATGTTGTGCAGTGCTGCAGAGGTCAAAAGAGGGCATCAGATTCCCCTGGAACTGGAGTTAAAGACAATTTTTAGCCACCATGTGGGTGCTCGGAATTGAACCCGGGTCCTCTGCAAGAGCAGTTGGTGCTCTTAACCGCTGAGCCATCTCTCTGGCCCCGGGAAGTGCTTCTTACTGGGTTGTGCTTTGTGTACCTCACAAAGTAGTGCTAAGTAAATGTATGCCATGTTTTTCCACCAACATAGGATGTAATGAACATTATAGTCAATTAAAAAAGTTAGATATTTTATTTCATTTGAGATAGGGTCTTGCTATTTAGTCCTGATTGGTCCCAAATTCTCTCTTCTTGCCTTTAAGTGCAATGATTACAGATGTGATTTATCCAGTTAAGTCTATATTATAGTCAAGTCATTTTGTGCAACAGGCATATTTTTCAGATGCTACTGTGTCTTCTCTGTTGCATCACACAGGGGGTTGTTTAATGTAGGCTGTTAATGTAGGTTTGTCAGTATTCTAGGTATGGGATTTTGTTAAAAGGGACCACCAGGCTTTATCATGGCAATTTATACTGACCCCATTTCCTGAAGTTAGAAATGGTGCCACTTACTATTTTTGTTAGAGTATGGTCATGATTCTTTTCTATAAAACAAGCAGGGAGAACTGTGGGAATGACTTCTGGGACACTATCTCAGCTTGTTTATGGTTTAAACACTCTTACTAGTCCTTGGGCTCCTTATGGAACCTGAACATACAGCTTTAATCCCTTATGACCCTTCCTTGCCCTTGGCTCAGAATAATGTGCGTGTCTTGTGAAAACAATCAAGCAACGGAAGCAGCACGTACTCATGGGGAGCAATGAATTATACCGCTTATGCTATAAACAACAGTGCTGTTACATTGATAACATCTATTTGTGGTTGTGTGTGTTGTTCATGTCAGTAGGGCTCAGAAAGCATGTAATCCTCTGATAAGACAATTCCTCTCTTCTCCATTTCATGTTGGATGTATGGTTTCAATAAGAGGGAGCAAGGTCTTTATTTGGGAGCACAGTTCTGGGAGAAATCTGAAGGACACATTCTCAGAACACTTTGGGTCCCGTCATTGGTTAAATGGATGTTAAGGGGCAGGCTGTCTTTGGGCATCACTTATAATGTAGCGTCTCACTGCCGCATTAGTCATTTCTAATTGTACAATTCAGTGGCGCCAAGAGCATTTGCATTTTTGTACCATCATCATCACCATTTACCTTTTTTGATTCAGGGTGTCATGTAGCTGAGGCTAGCCATGAACTGAATTTACTATGTAATCAAGAATGACCTTGAACCTTTTTTTTTTTGGTCTTTTTGAGACAGGGTCTCCCTGTAGCTCTTGCTGTCTTGGAACTCACTATGTAGACCAGGCTGGCCTTGAACTCACAGAGATCCACCTGCCTCTGCCTCCCATGTACTAGGATTAAAGGCATGGGCCACCAAGCCTGGTTGACCTTGAACTTTTGATCCTTCTATCTCCACCTCCCAAGGGCTAAGACTATAGGTGTGGACCACTATGTTTGGTTTAGCACACTGGTTACTTTTGATAAAAGAAATACAGTTTCTCAACAAATTCAATGTTCTTTTCCAAACTCAAAGTGAAACTAAGTCATGCTAATACTGTACTGGATGATGGTAATGTAAAGAGTGAATCTGCATGTTGTGAAGACAGGTTTCCTGAGAGGCTATAAAGAATGACAGTCCACAGTGTGCTAAGGAGCCTGGGAATGCTCTCTTCCTTATCAGAGCTGGTCCCACACCCTTTGAACTTCAGTTACTCATTAGTCAGCATGAGGATGGTGGGACTATTTAGAGAGAAACTAGCAATTGTTAAAAAGGGCCAAGAGAGTAAGTTTTCAAAGCTAGAACTCTCTGGAAAAACCATTCTCCATCTAAGCAGGCCCTCTGGAATCAGTGTACATAGCTGCACCTGGCCCCCACCTGGACATAATTAACTTCCTTGAGCTCAGAGTAGAGCAAACACTGAAGAAAATGATGTCAAAAAACCGGAGCAATCTGTCATGATCTGTGCTATACAATTAAAGTAGTGTGCATTCCCTAAGAATTATGCAATGCAGATGACAGGGTGTTTAGAGAGTCAGAACTGGGACACCATCTGGCTACCTTCTCCTTCCCAGTGATGTCTGCTTCTTGGACTGCATTGTATGCTTTGGGTTAGGAGTCATAGGAATAAAAGATGAGATACTTGACTGATCTGTGAGAAGACCTTTAATGGACTTAAAAGTTAAATTTGTCAGGGTTGGATAGATGCCTCAGCAGTTAAAGGCATTGGTTGTTCTTACAGAGGACCTGGGTTCCATTCCCAGCCCCCATATGGCAGCTCACAAAGGCCTGTAACTCCAGTTACAGGGGATCTGATACCCTCTTCTGCCCTCCATGGGCACTGCATGACTTGGTGCAGTTACATACATGCAGACAAAGCACATGAAATAAAAATAATTAATTTTGGAAAAGAGTTAAATTTTTCTGCAGACAAGACTTTTAATTCCAAGGAAGCAGAGTACTTGGTGCTTTAGAATCAAAATATGGAGAAGCAGAGACCCAACAATTACGGATGCTCAGTAATTAGTGGACCTTGATAGAACTGTGGGAAGTGTATTCTGTAGAAGTGTTCCTCTTACCCTGGGATGTATGCATGCCTCTCACATCTTACCCCCATCCGCCGGCTATCACACCAACTCCTCAGTGGACCGTAGAGTGTTCTCTTAACTGTTAGTTGATACAGGAGGCCCATCCTTGGCCAGTTAGGATTGGGCTGTACGAGAAGTAGCTGAGCAGGGCAAGGGAAGCCAGACAGTGAAGCAGTATTCCTTTGCCATCTCTGCTTCAGTTCCTGCTTCCCGTTTCCTAACCTGAGTTCCTGTCTCACTTTTCCTTGGAAATGTAAGAATAAATAAACCCTTTCCTCCCTTATTTGATTTTGGTCAGTGTTTTATCCCAGCAACAAAAATCAAACTAGGACAGCTTCCTGAACAAAATCACCGTGCTTTCTTAGTTGGAAGAACTTATTGTTCTAGAAAATCTCCCAGGCTCTCCTTATCAGTACTTTTGTTGTTTTTGGTTTTTTTTATAGGGTTTCCCTGCAGCCCCAGCTGCCCTAGAACTTGCTGTGGAGGCCAGGCTGGCCTCACTCTCACAGAGACCTGTTTGTTCCTGACTCCCAAGTGCTGGGATTAAAGACACCAACAACACACCCAGCTCTGTCTGCTTTTTTCTCCCCTTCGGCCATGCTTGCTTTGGCTTTGTATTCACTAAGGTGGAAACTCATCGGGTTTAGTTATGTCAGTGATCAGTAACTCAGGAGATAAACAGATGTTAAATAGGGAGGCTGAATTGTGTTGGAATTCAAGGAAAGAGAAATTACTTGGGAGCAGAAGTGGGAGAAGGGAAAGGGATCCATGCGGCACCACAGCAGAGTTCCTCGGGGAAGATGAGTCCGTGGAGAAAAGGAGAGAAAGGGATTTGAGTCTGTGCTAAGGCCTGTGGGTAGGAAGGGTGTGATGTATTTGGGAGAGGTGAAGCTGAGTTTTAGATATTTGGAGGGCCTGGAGCCACAGTCTGGTCAGACCATGAAAATCCTTAACACACTAAAGTGTTAAAAGTGCATCTCTAGGGCTGGAGAGATGGCCTAGTGGTTAAGAGTGCCGACTGCTCTTCCAGAGGACCTGGGTTCCATCCCCAGCACTCACATGGAGGCTGAGAACTGTCTGTAGCCCCAATTCCAGGAGAACTCCAGTTCCAGGGGAATCCAACACCCTCTTCTGACCTCCGTGGCATTGCACAACACAGGTGCACAGACCTACATGCAGACAGTACATTCATACACATAAAAAACTTAAAATATATATAAAAAAATAAAAAGTGCATCTCTCAACACTCACCAGAGAAGTTTCTTTATGCAGCAGATGGTGATTAACACAGAAATCCACAAATGGCCAATGTGCAAAGAGCAAGAGGCTGCGGACTGCTTATTCCTGAATAGGACACCTATATCAAACACTGCCTTCCAAGACGCAGGGATTATATCAGAAGAGAAAGCAGAAAGAATGTAAGAGCCAGAGGTGGTAGATTTCCCCAAGGAAACAGAGATTTCCAGACAGCTGGTCGGTTACTCATAGCAATGGCGAGAGCACGCACAAGTCCCAGGCAAGCTCAAACCACACAAAATTGCAGCAGAGACATGCAGCAGTGGGCAAGAAACCCCAACCCAACCTAAGGCTGCTGACAGGGGAGAGACAGTCTCTTTCAAGGAAGGGACTCTTGATAGGTTAACCAGGCTCCAGTGGATGGATCCACTCTGAGGGACATTTGGGAACACAGGTTAAGACTCTATAGGCTTTATTATATATCATGTTATATATAATAGAGGATGTTAAGTTGTGTATGGGGCAATAAAGGAGGGAAGGAGAAGGGAGGGGATCAAATATCATCAAGTTACACGAAAACTGCACACACACACACAACTTTAATTATATATAAATAGTATAGATATATCTTATTATATATTATATATGTTGTATTAGTTACAGGAGCAACCTCAGGAAGCAATAGTTTATTTGGCTCACAGTTTGAGGTACAGTCAATAATAGCGGGAAGGCACGGGGACAGGAATGTGAGATGGTTGGTCACATTGCATCCACAGTCAGGACTCAGAGAAAGATGAACAGTAATGCTCAGATAGCTTTCTCTGTTTTATCAGCCAGGCCCCCAGCCTATGGAATGGTACCTCCCGAATTCAGCATGCTTCTCTCCACTCAACACAATATAGACTCTCCCTCACAGACATGCCCAGAGGGTTGTTTTCTAAGTGAGTCTAGATACTGTCATGTTGATAATCAGAATTAACCATCACATATACTGACTCTATACCTGGGTTAAGGTAGATGGTTGAGTCTCAGAGTGTCCAGAAGCCTTGGTTCCGAACAATAAACAAGGATCCTTCAGTGATGAAAGTAAATTTATTCTTATAATAATGAAAAATTATCCTTATCAAGTGGGAATGGTCAGATTTTGGAGGAAGGCAATTACGTATAGAACTGAAAAGCTTTTCCAGACATTTTCTGGCAGCGTCTTGAAGAAAGAACTCAAGATCTGGGGAGATGGGAGTCTGGGGGACCAATTAGAGTTGTTCAGGCAGGAAATGAATGGTAAGTCCCTGACAACAGAGGTGACAGGTGCTGGGAGGTGGAATGGGAGGCATTTGGTGACTGGCTGTAGGCAATGGGACAGGACACATTAAACTGAGTTGTGACATTTCTTGAATGGTGTTGGTACTTTCATTCTCTCACTTCTCTCTCTCTCTCTCTCTCTCTTCTTTATGTAAGAGCAAACAGATTCTTTGAGTATATGCGTGCAGATGTAGAAGCCAGAAGCCAGATGTCAACCTTGGGTGTCATGCCTCATGTGTCATTTACCTTGTTTTTTGAGACGGGTCTCACTGCGGACTACGACAGGAGCTGGCTATTAGTTAGGTTGGGGCAGCTCGCAGCTTGTAATAGACGATTGCGTGTCGTCCCCCAGTGCTGGGATTACAAGTGTGTGCCACCACACTTGGCTTTTTCTGAGTGTGCTTGAGTTTGAACCCTGGTCCTCATGCTTGCACAGAGCAGTCACTTTACTGACTCTGCCTCCCCAATCCTCAGCATTGCCTCTAGAATCTACTGCTCTGCTGTTTGTCCTGGCTGTTTTTCTGGATCTCAGTCTTTCCCAGGGAGATCTTTTTCTCCAAGCTCATCATTGCAGGAGGCGTGCAAAGTAAACGCCCACTGTTTCAAGAGCTTGAAGAAGCAAAGTGTTCTCAGCCACAAAGGAAAGAGGCCAGAAAGAAATTTGGGCAGAGATGTGGGGGCCTCATACCACTTGGCAGAAGGCAAGTCATGAGGGGCCAGACCCCCCAACAGTGGGAGGTCTCTTTGATATAGCAGAAGTGGAGCACAGGCAGCCAGTGGACGTAAAGTCATGTGTTGACAGGCAATAGAGAGCTCTGAAGAGCCCATTGCAATGGCTTTTACTTCAAGCTTATTGGGCATGGTGTCAAGTTGATATGGGGGTCTCGACTTTGAAAAAGGCACATGATTAATTCTTGTTTTGTGATTGGAGGTTGCAACCCTGCCTCCAGTCCCACATACTTGTCTTTGACTTTGGGAAGGTGCCTTACACATGTGATATAACATGTGCATGCCTGTGGGTTGCTCATCAGGCACTCGATGCTGTCACTTAACAGGACCCAATTAGTATATTTTCAAGCAAGGAGGACCTTTATGACTTTAGTGTCCCCAATATCCTCTCTGAATTTGTAGGTTATGAAATGAGACTGTAGACAATCCCCCAGGCCTGCTGGGGAATTTTGTGGTCCGACCATGAACAAAAGGGGGTGAGAGGCGCAGAGTCAAGACACAGACCCTGGGAACCGGGTAAATGCAGGCAGAGGGCGAGCTGCCACGGATTAGTTTATTGGGGGCAAGGTTAGGGTTTATGTGCTGTTTGCATTTGGTTCTCCTCTTAGTGCAGTCATTGTGTCACCTTGTGATTGGCCCAGGTCTGCAACTCAGCTGCTTGTATGGTCGCCTGCCTAGGGCAGGTTAGGTTGATGAGGGACAAGCTCTGTGCTGGTGCAGTGCATAATTCTCAGCATACCGGCTACTACATGAGACCACCGAAAACTAGTTAAATTCCTTAGGGTGAATATCTTTTTATTGTTTATTTCAAAATCGCCAATCTCCGTCTTTCATTTCCATTTGCTACTTGTGACAATTGCTGGTGTAGACCCTGAGGGTCAAATGATGCTGGACACAACTACTAGGATGTTTATAAAAACAGAACAAGGGCCTGGAGAAATGTCTCACTAGTTAAGAGTGCTTCCTGCTTCCTGCTTTTGCAGAAGATCAGAGTTTAGTTACCAGAACTTATGTGGTGGCTAACAACCACCTATAACTTCAGTTCCAGGGGATCCAATGCCCTCTTCTTGTCTCCAAGGGCACAAGGCACACATGTGATACACATACATGCTCACAGGTCAACATCCATACAAATAAAATAAAAAATAAGTCTTTTAAAATAAGACAATGCAGAAAGGGGGACATTTTTAGTGAGAACATAGAGGAATTATGAGTCTTGTGCATTAGCAAGAAGGAAAATGTGCAGATATGGTGGAAACCAGCTGAACATTTCCTCCAAAGATGAGACCCAGGGTTACCATATGCCTAGGAATTCTTCTGTAGGTATTCTAGAAATTGCAAGCATTCAAATACCTGTATTCCAGTAGTCATTACAGAATTATCTACAATGACCCAAAGTTGATAACAATCCAAGTGCCTGTCAACAGATGAATGGATATGTAAAATGTGATGAATGCAAACAATGGAATATTTTTCAGCTTTATGAAGGGATGAAATTCTGGCACATTTTACAATGATGGGTGAGTCCTGAAGGCATCCTGGTGAGGGAGATAAGTCAGACTTCATAGAACAAATGTCCTGGGATTCCACTTACACAAGGCACTTAGAAGGGGGATACTTACAGAGATAGGAAGTGGATGGGAGACTTCCTTCCCTGGGGATAAGGAGGGAGGATGGCTTATTGCTTACTGATTATGGAACTTCTGCTGGATGATGACATGGCTTGAGAATAATGAGCAGCTGTGTTTGTTTAGCAATGTGAATGCAATGAATGCCACTAATTATACATTTAAAGATGTTTAAAATGGCATGGTGTTGTGTGACTAATCCCTGCACTCTAGAGGATTAAGGAGAAGGATGAACAAAGGTTCAAGGCCAGGCCCATTTTACAACTTTGTGCCCAAACTTCATTGAATGGTATACTTTAAATGGGTGAATTGCATGGTATGTGAATTCTATTTCAATAAATACTTGCTTATACCTAAGGGGTACCTTTCCTTCATGTTGTATTCAGGCCACAGGGACCATGAAAACCCTAAACTGAAAAAATAATAAAAGTCAAGCTGTTGGTGTTGAAGAAATTCAGATAATTAGCTCAGAAACTCCGCCACCTTGGCCATGGAATATGGCAGGGAAGAATGAAGGGCTCAGAAATGCCCGAGCTCCTAGAGCTGAGGGCAGGGCTGTTCTATTCAGAGGCCATGTTTACTAACCTAAAGTGCTTCAGAGAGACATTCCCACATGCAACAAATAAGGCTGGTTTTGGTACAAGGGTTAAGGATAGCCACATTTCGAGTCCACCTGAACGATGGAGAGCTTGAGAAGTAGCAGTGAATGTGGGGGGGGGGGGGTTCTCCTGAGCCACCCTTCTGCAGGATGCTGGGTCTGGGAAAGTAGGTGGTCGATTTTCTTTTTAAATGTGCATTTGGAGTGTCAGGAATGGGCCTGAAGACTGTCCACAATATCACTGGAGAAGACAAAACTCTTCATCTATCCATTCAGCAGCACAACGCAGCCCACACCAAGAAAACAACAATACATCCCCTGAACAGATCCAACAGCTGCTCATCAATCTGGTGTGAGCTGCAGGTTGCCTGACTAAATTACTGTCTAACAGGCAGACGAGCACAATTTGTCAGTCAGCATTGAGCTTAAGTGAGCAGAGACACACATAAAGCCAGCAATGCAGTTGTAATTAAGAATTATAGGCATCACGTTTTACTAGTGCTTTCTTAAGGTAGCAGTGACCAGCTCCAAGGAGCATGGGAGGGATCTGGAGCAGAATTAATCTCAGAGAAAAGCTGACCTTCTATGTTTTAATCAACTCTCCAAGTATGGGGGAATAATGCGTTCATGATAGGGAACCGAGAGAATTCAGGTTATTTTTCTCATTTGATTGTTTGTTAAGACAGGGTCTTCATTATCTATATCATCTATATCTATATCTATCTATCTATCTATCTATCTATCTATATCTATAATCTATATCTATCATCTATATCTATATATCTATATCTATCTATATCTATATATCTATATCTATCTATATCTATATATCTATATCTATCTATATCTATATCATCTATATCTATCTATATATCTATATCTATATCTATATCTAGAGCTATATTTACATCTACATCTATATCTATATATCATCTATATCTACCTTGGCTGACCTGGTATTCGGTATATAGATCAGGATGGCCTCAAACTTACAGCAATTCTCTTGTATCAGCCTGCCGGATGCTGGGATTGTAGACGTACCACCATGCTCATCTCTGTTTGCTTTGTTTAAACAAATGTTTGTATCATACTTGCGAGAGATAGCCTAGCGGTTAAGAGCACCGACTGCTCTTGCAGAGGAGCCGGGTTCGATCCCCAGCACCCACATGGCGGCTAAGAACCGTCTGTAACTCCAATTCCAGGAGAACTCCAGTTCCAGGGGAATTTGAGACCCTCTTCTGACCTCCGTGGCATTGCATGACATGGGTGCACAAACCTACATGCAGACAGTACATTCATACACATACAAAAATAAATAAAATTAAAAAAAGAATGAATGATAGTAATAATAAAGATTAAGTAATGGAGCATCTGGATTTGTTTTGAAACAGGGTCTCAAGGAAACTGGGCAGCTCAAGCTTGGTATGTAGCTAAAGATGGCACTGAATTTCTGATCCTCCTGTCTCCCTTTCCTGAGTTCTGTGATTAATGCTGTGCTTGGAATAAAATCCAGAGCTTTTTTGCATATCAGGCAAACACTCTCCAAATGAGCTACAGCCCCAGTCCCTTGATTTTTTAAAAAAATTTGTTTCTGAAGCAAGGTCTTGCCATGTAGCCCAGGCTGTCCTCAAGTTTGTAATCTGCCCCCCTGCTCAGCGATCAACGGTGTATACCACCACATTCAGTTTGATTTGCTTTAATGGTGGCTGAGATAATTATGGGAGCTAGGATGTATCTGGATACTGAATTGAATGTAATCTTATAAAAGTCAAGGGCTGATAATGAGTTGGTACTGGGACAAATGACCATACACAAAACACAGATTATGCCAGGCATGGTGGTGCATGCCTTTAATCCCAGCCCTTGGGAGGCGGAGGCAAACTGATCTCTGTGAATTCAAGGCCAGCCTCGTCTACAGAGTGAGTTCCAGGACAGATGGAGCTACAGGGAGACTCTGTCTCAAAAAGACCAAAAACAAAACAAAACAAAACAGGTTACAGTCTGGGAAGGAGAATAAGATGACAACACAAATAGCTTATAGCTTTGCATCCCATGACTTAATGAGAAGAGGGGGGATGCTGTGAGAACCGTACACAGCACTGTCAAGATCTGGAAGAGGTTGGATCAGGTATGGTGTCAAAGACTGTGTCTTAGCTTTTCACTGCTGCTATAACAAAATACCTTAGATAGGCAATTAATTTA
The DNA here is from genome assembly GCA_009823505.1 of Rhizomys pruinosus. Lineage (NCBI taxonomy): Eukaryota > Metazoa > Chordata > Mammalia > Rodentia > Spalacidae > Rhizomys > Rhizomys pruinosus. The sequence continues at coordinate 1,455,587 of VZQC01009508.1, read as the reverse complement.
TATGTAACAGAAGTGTACTGCTCACAGTTCTGCAGGCGGGGGGGGGTCCAATTCTAGGGCACCAGCAGATTTGATGTTTGATGAGGGCTTCCTCTTTGCTACAGAATGGCTTCTGCTGACTGTGTCCTCAAAAGGAGAAAGGGCCAAATGCTGTGTCCTTATATGATAGGAGGGCAATAGGGACACATGGGGTCCTGTAAGCCCTGTTCTAGTGGCATTAATCCCCCGGGGCTCTGGCCTCATCACCTGGCCACTACCTAAATGTCCTAATTCTTAACGTTATTTCATTAGAGATGGAGCTCAATGTAGGAATACTAACACTGAGGTTGTATCAGGCAAGGAGAGGAGATGCTCAGAGAAGCTGTCTTGAAAGTGAGTTTATCCACAGATACATAGGAGGTAGGAGGGAAGTTTCAGGAGGTGAGACCTCGACCAACCACAGGAAAGAATAAGTTAACTTTGGAGAACAGTAGATGGATGTATTAGTTACTTTTCTGTTGCTGTGATAAAACACCATGGCCAAGGGAACTTAAAAGAGAAGAGTTTATTTGAGCTTACAGTTCCAGGAGAATTAGAGTCCTTCATGGTGGGGAGGCCTGGTGGCAGGAGGGGGCTGGAGCAGAAGCAGAGACTCACATTTTCAAAGAGGTACAGGAAGCAGAGAGCCCAGCAAGGCTTAAGAACTCTCTAAGCCCATCCTCAGTGATGTGCTTCCTCCCCGATGGCCACGCCTTCTATGACTTCCCAGAACAGCACTACCACCTGAGAACAAAATGTCCGATTGCTTGGAATCTATGGGGGACGTTCTCATTTAAATCATCACAAAAGAGTAGCTTATTTCTTCTACGAATCCCATGACTCTCGGCTCCATTCCATCTTTTCCTTGTGATGTACAGACTCAGGGTTCACACGCTCAGATCAATCCTATTGAAGAGGATGTAGGGAGGAAAACAGTTGCTTTTTACCGTCGTCACCCATTCCGCTTTCTTGACAACACTCGTGCTTACTTGGACACCTCTTTTACAATGTCAGTTTGTGTAACAGTATGAAGTTGACTTGGATTCTTAAACTCCACACATTTACTTAAACCTCATGACTGTATAGTTTATTGCTTCAAAGACAAATGACCTTTGGTAATAAGGTCCAGGGTTTTAGAAGGAGATGACAGAGGAAGTTGAATATCTTGCTGCTGGTTATAAAGCTGAGAGAATGTGAAGCTGGAGCTACTTGTGATCACTCAGGGAAAGCCTGGCTCTGAAGAAGGCTGGCATGGCCAGGGAGGGATCAAGAATCACTCACAGTGTTTAAATATTTTATTCATTTATTATTATTTTGAATTATATGTATTGCCTGCATGTATGTAAGTGCACCCTGTCATGCAATGTCCGCAGAGGGCAGAAGAGGCATCAGATCTCCCCGAACTGGAATTACAGAGAGTTGTTAGCTGCTTTGTGGGTGCTAGGAACTCAACCTGGGTCTTCTGTAAGAGAAGCCAGTGCTCTTAACGGCTGAGCCATCTCCCCAGCCCCAGTCAGAGTGTTTAATAAAGATATGCATGGATATTGATCAATTGTCAGATCAATAGATTTAAGCTGGTGTCCTGTACTAGGATATCTTATTATGCCTGGAGGAATTCATAGAGGTGGTCAATTCCTCCTCCTCCTCCTCCTCCTCCTCCTCCTCCTCCTCCTCCTCCTTCTCCTCTTCTTCTTCTTCTGACTTAATTTATGGTCTGAAACAAAATAGTATTTTATAATTGTCTGATTTTCTTTTTTACATTTACTTGCCATATTTCTCCTAAAATGTTTATGGTGATTTCTGAATATTACTTAAAACCAACATCATATTCTGTTTTTCCCAGTGGAGGATATTTTTGTTATTCACTTTCTGCAATGGAAGTTATTTTCTTAAAATTTAACCTTAAAAAGAATGCTTTTAGATTAAAGTATAGTTATATCCTTTATAATATTTGGAAATAATTCAATTATTTTAAATTATTCAAGTTATCCATACAATACAGATTTGTATAAGATACAAATTCAAAAAGCAGCAAAAAAAGATCCAAATTCAAAAGATATATAAAGAATAAAATGAAATCTGACCGATTTTTTTTTTTTTTGGTCTTTTTGAGATAGGGTCTCCCTTTACTCCTAGCTGGCCTAGAACTCACTATGTAGACCAGGCTGGCGTTGAACTCACAGAGATCCACCTGCCTCTGCCTCCCAGGTGCTGGAATTAAAGGCATGCACCACCATGCCTGGCTCTGACTGGTGTTTTAAATCAAGATTTGCCATGGTTCGCACATTTGTGATCCTGTAAACTTCCTGTGCTGAAACCTAGTCACCAGTGTAATGGTGTCAGGAGGGGACCTTTGTGGAAGTGGTGACATCAGGAAGGCAGAGTGCTTATGAATGACATTAGTGCGTTAGGCCATGAGGAGATGGAGTGAGAGGCTGCCATCTGTAGGAATGAGCTTTTACCAGACATTGAATGTGTTGTCTCTAGACTTCTTGACCTCCAGAACTGTGAGGTGAGCAGATTGCATAACCTAAGATGTTTTCTTTTAGCAGCCGAATTGAACTGAACAAGACATAATAAAGGTATGGTATTTTGTTGTTAATAGAAAGAGATCCTTACTCTGGACATTGCTCACTGATGAAGCCTTGGGTTTTAATCTTGGTTCTTCCATGAGCTGCAACCTTGGATAATCTACCTAACCTCTTCCCTTCTGTAACCTCTAACTCAGAAATTCATTGAGAAGATTCCATGGCAAAGTATATGAATCCACCAGATTTGTCCACCTGCCTGGGCAAACAAGGGTATGTTTGTGTGGCTGGGTTATAGGATGTCCAGGTATCTGGTTAGACACCCTCAGTGTCTAGTCTGTCAGGATTATTTGGGATGGGATTGGTCTCCCATCCAAACAGATTGCTCTCTCCACTGTGGCTAGGCTCTATCTATTTAGCTGAAAGCTCACCTTTCCCCTGAGTAAAAGAGAATTCCTCCTGTGAACTTAGACACTGGCAGTTTCCTGCCTTGGGACTGGAGTTACAGCATTGGCCCTCCAGAGTCTCCAGCTTGCTGACTCACCCTGTCGACTTTGGGGCTTGCCAGTCTCTTCAGCTATAGGAGTTGTGCTCTTATAACCTTTCTGTAGACAAAGCTCCTGTCAGTTCTTTTCCTCAGGAGAATCTTTGATGGAAAGGCTTTGATGGAAATGCTCAGCATCCACTTATGTAAACTACGACATCAGCCCCTGATTCCCTCTGCTTTCCTCCATCACTGATGAGCTTTATGAAATGGGTATCTTACTCTTGTTATGAATAGCTTTCCTGTCCTCCCTCCAGTCATCCCAGCAAACAGTGGTCTTGCTAGAGATGCCCCATGCCTGTCACCCAGAAGGCACGAAAGCAATGGACCAGAAGATTCTCCACTAATATCTTATAACTCACAAAGTCCCATAAGAAAAATAACACCTTTTAGCTTCTACCCACAACCTCTCCATGTAGGGCTCAGACTTGCTATACAGACTGGGCTCAGAGCCAACTGTGTGTGGTGGCCACGGTCATGTCACCTTCTTTCCATTTCAGCTTTGCTATAGGCTCTCTTCTTTTAGATATAAAGATCTTTTTTGTCTAATAGGCTGTTTGGAGGTCAGCCAGACTCTTAATCCCAATTTCAGCTCAACTGTGACTCCGGCTTAAGTCCCTCATGGGGCTGGAAAGCAGTGTCTGTTAGTGCTCTTCTCTGCAGGTGTAGAAGTGAGGTGATCACAGCTTTGGAAAAGGCAGTCAGTCTTGCTCTTCCCAGGAGTGCGCTAAAGATGGAGAGCTGGTGACAGGGCCTGGAGAGTACTTTATTTTCTCAGCCTGCTTTTGGACAGAACCTTCTGACTTCATGAATGCACATGACTGTTAGTAATTTTCAAAATGAATGCTAGCGATACTGAAAATAAAGCATGTTAGATTTGATAATTTAATCCTTTAATCTATTTAAAATATTTGTGTGTGTGTGTGTGTGTGTGTGTGTGTGTGGTGTTATGTATGATGCAGGATTGTCAGCACACATGCCTTGCACACACCTAGCATATCCTTCTATCTCTCTGCACCTCATTCCGTTGAGACAGGGTCTCTCACTGAACTGAAAGCTCAGATGTTTTGGCTGTGCTTGCTGGCCAGTGAGAGCAGAGATCTGCCTGTCTCTGCACTCCAGTGCAGAGACAGGCATATATAGCCATGTCTGGCTCTTTACATGGGAGCTGGGGAATCTAAGTTCAGGCCCTCCTGCTTGGGCTTCAAGCCCTCTTACCCACTGGGCCATTTCCCCAGCCCCTAAACTTTTGTTTTATTCAGTCTATTTTCTTTTTTATTTATTTTTATTTTATTTATTTATTATTTATTTATATTTTTATGTGTATGAATGTACTGTCTGCATGCAGGTCTGCGCACCCGTGTCGTGCAATGCCGCACAGGTCAGAAGAGGGTCTCGGATTCCCCTGGAACTGGAGTTCTCCTGGAATTGGAGTTACAGATGGTTCTCAGCCACCATGTGGATGCTGGGGATCGAACCCGGGTCCTCTGCATGAGCAGTCGGTGCTCTTAACCACTAGGCCATCCCTCCAGCCCCATCAATCTATTTTCATCATGCTTTGATTCCCTCCTCTTTCTGCCCATTAATGCCCCCGTCCAATTTTATGTACTTTATTCTTATCTATTGTGTCTGAGCCAGACTTTTTTTCTTTTTTTTAAAAAAATATTTTATACTGGGCATGTACCTACAAAACTTGTCTTACCGCAGAGATACATGCACAGCCATGTTTATTGCAGCTCTCTTCACAATAACAAGGAGCTGGAACCAACCCAAGTGCCCCTCAACTGACGTGTGGATAGAGAAAATGTGGTACATCTACACAATGGAGTTCTATGCAGTGGTAAAGGAAGATGACATCATGAGCTTTGCAGGTAAATGGCTGGAGCTAGAAGACATCATGCTGAGTGAAGTAACATAGTCCCAGAAAAAGAAATGATGAATGGTATCCCTCATCTGTGGATGCTAGTGCCAATTACCTAGTTGTACAGCAACCTGAGCAATGTCAATGTGATCTGAAAACAACTGTGCTCTTATATTGTGAATCTCTTAAAAAATAATAAACAAAAAAGAGGAAAATATTTTATTTATTATTTTAATTTATGTGTATCAGTGTATTGCCTGCATGTGTATAAATGCTCCCGAGTCATGCAATGCCCACTGAGATCAGAAGAGGGTGTTGCATTCCTTTGCAACTGGAGCTTTGGATGGTTGTTAGCCGCCATGTGAGTGCTGAGAATTGAATCTGGGTCCTTTACAAGAGCAACAAGTACTCTTAATAACTGAGCCAAATTTTTAGCCCCAGCCAAATTTTTTATAGGTAAAAAGTGGTTCAGTCTTATCAGTTCCATGTGGCTTAGTGGAAGAGAGTCATTTGCACCTGGGCCAGTTTGATTTTGTCACCTCTGAAGTGGACGAGGACAGGATGGGTCAGAAACAAAGACTGTAAAAAGGTGAATTTAAGTCTCCAGTCTTCCCTTTTTCCATTCCGTTTCTGAACCTAGTTCTTACCCCCTGGTGGCTTAGGACTGTTTTCTGAAAACCTAGACAATGTCACCCAGACCTGTCCTTCCCATGGAAGCGCCTCACATCCCTCTCATTCCTCCTTAATAGAACAGTTTTCTGCCCATAGACATCTGATGGTATTTTTGTTTCCCACATAGGAGCAATAGCTTTGTTTGACATTCACTGGCATCATTAATGTAGTTTCATATTACAAGATTTTCTTCTCCTCTTGGGTATGTAATTGGTTATATCTCCGTTTTTTTCCCTTTCTCTTATTTTGCTGTCTTTTGAAATTGGATATAATCATGTACCTTGTTTTAAGCCAATTATTTTTTGTTGTGTATATTTATGTGTGTGTGTGTGTGTGTGTGGTGTGTTCATGAGTATACGTGTGTATATGTGTGTATCGGTACATGCGTACATGTATGTGGGTATGTATGGAGGCCAGAGGACGATCTTTGCTGTCATTCTTCTGGTGCTGTCCACTTTTTCCTTTGAGACAGGGTCTCTCACTGGAGCTCACCAAGTAGGCTGTGCTGGTTGGCCAGCAAATCCCAGGGATCTGCCTGTCGCTGCCTCCCCAGTGCTGGGATTACAAACCTGAGCTCTCAGACCTGGGTTTTTGTGTGTGTTCTGGGTATTCTTCTCTTGCAAGCACTTTACCAAGTTAGCTCAGTCTGCTTAGCCTGTTTCATTTGTGGCACTAAACTAGAACTCAGGACCTTGCTCATCTATGCAAGTCTCTACTGCTGACCTATATTCCCAGCTGTCTTGACTTTTTGTTTTGAGACAAGATCTTACTAGGTTGGCCAGGCTGGCCTTGAATTTGCTCAGTAACCCAGGTAGGTCTTGTGCTTCCAATCCTCCTGTCTCCCTCTGGACTGGATTACATGCCTGTACCACCACCATCAAGCCTGGCTTTAAGCCAATGAAACATTAATGGACATGCTTCGTGCTTCTTCTGGAAGGAAGCTTTAAAAAAGGGCTATAATTTTTAATACTCCTTTATTAATTCTGTTATGTGTACAAAAACACACTTTGTAGGGCCATTTAAGAAAGTTCATATTCAAATGATATCTCTGTGAGTCTGGATTCCCAAGTGACTCTCCTGAGAAAACTCCCATGCCAAACTATCACTTGTGACCCAATCCATGAGGGTCAACACAAGTGGGGGGGGGCTGTTATAGTTTTTCAGAAGCCCATGATCCCGCCATGCAGTGGTTTCTCTAGGCTAGCATTCAGAAGACAATAGCCCCTGGGCAAATCCACCTTGGTTTTATAAATAAAAATCCTATTCCTGGTCATTTATTATGTATCATCTAAGGCTTCTCCCTGCTGCAGTAGTGGAGTAGTCACAACAGACAGTGCAGAGCCCCTAAGGCCTAAAATATTCATGATCAAGACCTTGGCAGAAAAAGGATGCTGGCTTTTGCCCATTCCTGGACTCTGATAAAAGGAGAGAGGGGTTAGGAGAAGAGAAAGAGAGGGAGGAAGGGGGAGGGAGAGCGGCAGGGAGGATAGAGCCACGAAAGTCTTGTGACCTGAACTTAAGCACTGAGTCAGGCCACTCTGAGTCCTCTGCTGGAATAGGCCAGACTTTTATCCTTCCTGTTTATCCTATAGAACCCAGTTCGAGTCAGAATCCTGCCGAAGCAGCTTCAAGACTGTCCCCTACTGCTGCGATCTGACCACCCCTCTCTCTCTCTCTTATCAGCCTGGCCTGCCTTCAAGGAGATTTCTGTTGAGGTGGTCTGACAGAAATTCCCTTTGCTTTTCACAGTTCTTCTTAGCCGTTGTGGTGGTCTGAGTAAGTGTTCCCAGAGGCTCAGATACTTGGGCACTTTGGCACTGCTGGGGCAGGACCGTGGGACCTTTAGGAGAGTCAGTCTTGCTGGAGGAAGCATGCCACCGGGGATGGGCTTTGAGAGTTCAAAGCCTTGCTCCGCTTCCAGTTTCTCTTTCTCTGCTTCCTGTGCCTGCTTGGAGATGTGAGTGCTCAGCGTTCTGCTCCAGCTGCCTCTCTCACCACACCTCCCGGCCATGACAGACTCATCTCTCTGGAACTATAAGCCCGTATTGACTTATCTTTTAAGTTGCCTTGGTCATGGTGTTTTATCACAGCAACAGAAAAGTAGCTAATGTATTTTCCCTCTGCTGAGCCCTGGGTACTCCTTGGCTATAGATGTCCACTTGCCTATGCTGTCCTGAGTCTGTGTCTATCTCTCTCCCCTGCTGGGAAACCCCATTGCATTAGTTTCTGTGCCTGTTATGATTGTCTTCTCAGGAATAAAGTCTTCCTTATCATCTTTGACAAGTATCATTAATAATCTTTGAAACTAGTGTACTATTACAGCTCACATTCCAGTGACTAAACTGAATCACATAGCTACATGTCATCACAGAGGGGCTGGAATCGGTAGCTCTATATGCTTGTGTGCATGTACACATGAGTGTGTGTGTGTGTGTGTGTGTGTGTGTGTGTGTGTGTTTGCGAAAGACAGATGATTTGGTGAATGATCTCTGCTGCATCTTCGTGTTCGTGTGGTTTGGCCGATGTCCTCTCTACTCAGCCTTAGTGGGGGCAACAGGTATAGGAAGTTAGGACTGTTTCCCTTGCTCTCCCTCTCAACATCTGTATTAGTTATTTTTCTTGTGCTCAAATACCTGATAAAAAGGTGACTTAAGGGAGGATCAGTTTATTTTGGCCCACAGCTCTAGGGCGTTGGAGTCCTCCATGCTGGGGAGGCATAGCAGAAGGGTCTGTGGCTCATGGTTGTGCAGCAGGAAGTGAGGCTGCTTGCCCTCATCTTGTTAGATTAGGAAGCAGAGACAGGGCAGGTAGTGAGGCCATTAGAACTCTCAAGTCCTGCCCCTTAGCAGCTCACTTCCTCCAACTAGGCCCCGCCTTCCAATGGGTCTATAACCTCCCCAGAAAGAACCACCGGCTGGGGACCAGGTGTTCAAACACACAGGCCTGTGGGGCGTCTGCACTCCTTACTAGCAGCCTTGCGCTTGGATTAGCATCACTGAACATCCTCTTCGCTCTGATCAGCACCACCAACCATCCTTGTTCTGATGGGCACGGCCAGTGCAGACTCCATTCTCCACCTTCACCTCCCAGTGATCACTCATATGTGTCAGTCCACAGGAGCCAGTGTTGGACGGAGCTCAGCCAGAACACAGAGGCCCTTCCGTTCCAGGCAATGCACTGCTGCTGAACAAGTTCTGCCTCACAGTGCAAGAAACTCCAGTGTGGTGCAGGGCATGTTTTGATCTCACATTCGGAATGCAGAGCATAATGATATCAGTCTCTGAAAATCAAATGAAATCTTATGGGAACAGCACAGGTCCAATGAATAAAATTATATAAAACAATTTCCTACTTGACATTTACTGAGAGGGGCTTAACTTTTCCTACATATTTAGTCTGTTCAGTTGGTATTATTTATTCATGTCTCTTTCCCCATTTGGTTCTCAATTTATCTTTGGGGAGCTCAGAATTAAACTGTGAAAATGTATATATGCTAGACATTGTTTTATGTGCCTTCAATGGGAGAAGTCATCAAAATCTTGAACAGAATAAGATCCAGCCCATTACAGAGGTGATTTAGCTGAAATAAAATGTAATGTGTAACTCAGGAGAAGCTGGAAAAAGAAGAGACTTAGGAATATGAAATTGAATCAGATAGCGAAATGACAGTGGTTTCAAGTCAATAGAAAGAACATTAGGAGATTAAAATTATGATCCAAACAAGGTCTCATGGTGACCTAGCAGGACAAGTCTAGCTTCTGGTCCCAGAGAATGACCAAAGACTGTCAGCATCTTGTGTTATTTCCTTTTGTGTTACCATTTTGTGGAAGGAAAAGAATGTGCACAAAATTAAAACAAAAACAACAATGGACTGACTCTAGGAAACAGGGAAGCTTCTGATGCAGACCCCATGTCTAAACGCTTGGTTAGATAGTCCACGGGATGAAGGAAGTTCATTCAGAGGAGAGAGACACTATTAGGGAGGGAAGTTAGAGAAGGAAAACACACAGAGTAAAGGCAAAAAGCAAAGGTTAACATGTTAGTTTCCTGGGGCCATAACAAAATACCAGATACCAGAGTTCTGTATTCTCTCACAGTTCTGGAGGCTGGAATAATGATGTCGGTAGAGCCATGCTCTCTTAAAACTCTGGTGGGAGATTCTTCCTGACCTCTTCGTCTTTTCTTGTGGTAGCTGGAGGTATCACTATAATCTCTGGCCTGGTCATATGCTCTCTCTCCATGTGAGTGCTGCATGTGTTTTTCTTTTCCTTTTTCTTTTTTGAGATAGGCTTTTACTATGTGGATCAGGCTGGCTTCAAACTCACAGAGATTTTCCTGCCCCACCTTCCTGGGTGTTGGGATTAGAGGTGTGTACCACCACACTTGGCCTGTCCTCTTCTTATGAGGACACTGGTTGTACTGGCCCAAGGTCCACCCTATAAAGACTTACACTATGCATCACCTAGTACATTGACAAAGACTCTATCTCCAAATAAAGTCATGTTCACAGTCCTGGGTCCTGCACTTCTGGGTATCTTTAATGCTTTTTTCTCTTTTAGTTTAATGTCTGTTTAATTAGTCTTCACTATTTTTTAACAAATGTTACTTCTTAATAGAAATGCCTCTTGCATTTTTACAAGGCTTAATACTCTCGACTGTTTACACTGTCTTAATGCTTCGAAATACACAGCACTGTCCATGTATTTGCACATATTCAGGAATCATTTGCAGATTGTTGTTCTTAACTTTGATTTTTTAAAAATTATTTGTTGGGACTGGAGAGATAGCCTAGTGGTTAAGAGCACTGACACTCTTGCAGAGGACCCGGGTTCGATCCCCAGCACCCACATGGTGGCTGAGAACCGTCTGTAACTCCAATTCCAGGAGAACTCCAGTTCCAGGGGAAACCAAGACCCTCTTCTGACCTCCGCGGCATTGCACAACACGGGTGCACAGACCTGCATGCAGACAGTACATTCATACACATACAAAGATAAATAATAAAAAAATTTTAAATTATTTGTTATTTTTATTTTACATGTACAAGAGTATTCCCTGCATGTGTGTGAATGCACCCATATCAAGCAATACCCATGGAGGTCAGAAGAGGGTGTTGGATCTTATTGAACTGGAGTTCTGGATGGTTGTTCACTGCCATGTGAATTCTGGGATTTGAATCCAGGTCCTCTGCAAGAGCAGCCAGTGCTCTCAACTGCTGAGCCATCTCTCCAGCCCCTAACTTTGATTTTTTAAAAACGTTGTTGTTAATTCTTTGAGAATTTCCTACATGCATACAATGCATTTATTTTGATCTTACTCACCTTCCTACTGCTCCTGGATCCATCTCCATCCCTCCCTACACCTCCCAACTTCATGCCCTTTTTAAGACATAATCTGCTGGGCTGGGGAGATGGCTCAGTGGTTAAGAGCACTGGCTGCTCTTGCAGAGGACACGGGTCTGATTTCCAGCACTCACATGGTAGTTAACAACTATCTGTAACTCTAGTTTCAGGGGACATCATCACCTTCTTCTGACCTCTGTGGGCATTGCACAGCACGGGTGCACTTACACACATTCAGGCAATACACTCATACACATAAAATAAAAAAATTAAATAAATATTTTTAAAAAGGATATAACCTGCCTAGTCTACTTGTTCTACCCGTATACACATGGCTCATGTATCTTTTTGAGGAACACAGTTCAACCCAAAAGACTCTGCAACTGAAATCTGTTATGGTGCCATTAAGTGGGCAGAAGAATCCACAGGGAGGGAGAGAGGAAAACAGGAACCTAGGTGTTAGGGGAGGGTGAGAACAGGGATGATGGACCCTCGCCCATGTGATGGCAGTCAGGGCTTGTGGGAATGTCGGTGCTGTCTCACTAAATTCACAAGATGCTTCTTGGTGTCAGCCTTCCAGTCCATTTAACACAGAAGGAAGTTGACTGAGCACAGAGGCAAGTGTGGAGTGGAGACATAGCCCAACAGAATAACTGGGGTGGTGAGGGACCGTGGGCCTGGCTGCCTACCCAAGTTGGGGTATGCGAAAGGTTTCTTCTCCTTTGCTGTCTTTTACATACTGGAGACTGCCTGAAATTCCACACCAGAAGCCTATTCATTGAGGCAAAGATGTAGTTCCAGGTGATTGGAACGAGACACTCCACATTCAGGGACAAACCATGACTCTATGTTTAGGAATGCTGCAAGGCTTGTTGGTATTGACCAGACCACATTAATAGCAGCAATTATTATTTTTTTGCATATGTGGTCCATTGTGTGTCATATGTGTATGTGGTGTATATTTGCATGTATGTGTCGATATCCATGTTCATGTGCACGCACACCTGCTGGGTATCCTGATCTATGGCTCCTTACCCTTCTGTTTCTGTCCCCTATAGTGCTTGGGTTCCAGGCACCCAAGCGTGTGCTGAGGATTTGAACTCAGGTCCTCATGCTTGAGCAGCAAGTGCTGTCACCCAGTGAACCATCTTTCCAGCCCCAGAAACAATTAGTTACCATTCCCATCTGCTCAAATTGTCTTTGAACCAATTGGATTTTTGCTTTTGGTGTTTATAGATAATCTCTCTCTCCTCTTTCTGTCTTTCATGTGTGTGCACACATGTGCATGCAGACACATCATAAATCTAGAGACAGTGGATTGTCCTGGGGCAGGACGTTCTCATTCAATAACTAGCTCTTCCCTCTTGTCCCAGGACCTAGGATGGGGGCCACAATTACTCTGAGCTTTAGTGCCCTTCTCTATAAAATAGAATTGTGCTGAAAATAAATGCGTTAATATGTGCCTTAAATAGGCTAGAACACAATAACGGCCTGGAAGACTTGCTGTTATCATGGGTCTGCATTATACATGAGATGAATAATGCAGGCAGTGATGTTTAACTTCTATTTGTGGACAGAGGTGGAAGATGCTAAAAAATACACACTGGGGTGGGGAATCTGAAGCCATCATTTTCTTTTAAAAATGTTTTTATCTATTCTTTGAAAATTTCATATATGTACAATGTATTTTGATCATATCACCCCTCATCACTACATCCTTCCAACTCCAGGGACCCATCAACCCATCTCCTACAGGACTTGATGCCATCTTCTTTTTTATTACTGTTATTAACAGCCCCTGGAGTCCAATTAGTGTTGACCATATGAAAATGTGTGTGGGGCCATCTGCTGGGCCACGGGCAACCTACCAGCAGCCACGTCCCCAGAGAGCAGTGGTTCTCCTTCCCTTAGCACCCATCTGCCCGAAGCTCCTCTGCCTGGAGTTGGGGCCTCAGGAGCCCCCTCCCTGACTATACTGAAATTGGACTGGCTTGATCCTGTGCAGGTCTTGTGCATGGGTCATTGCTTTCATGGTGGTACTGATACTGAAAATGAATGACTTCAGTTCATCTAGAGTGTGATGCCCAAGTGGCACCAACCACCCTTTGGAGGGACAAATTCATCACTTTATTGTTTCTCTCATCTTTGATAAATAAAATCGCTGGATTAAAATATTTTAATTGTGGAAAAATGCACATAACACTTACTGTTTTAAGGCTGGTTATGTAGTCCAGTGTGTAGAGTGCTTGCCTAGCGTGCATAAAGTCCTGGGTGGAAGCTCTAGTGTTTTATAACTAGGTCTGGTGGCTCACACCTGTAATCCCAGCACCTAGGAGATGGAGATAGAAGATCAGAAGTTCAAGGTTGATCTCTGCTACATAGTGAGTTTGAGGGTAGCCTGGGGCACACATATCCCTGGGATACACTCATGGGATACAGACATGTCTCAAAAACATATTACCATTGAAACCTGTTGCATAGATTTGTCCTTTTGGCAAGCTGTACTGACAAGCTATGGACAGAGGCCTTCTTCCCAAGTTTGCTATGGACAGAGGCCCTCTTCCCAAGTTTGCTGTGGACAGAGACCCTCTTCCCAAGTTTGCTATGGACAGATACCCTCTTCCCAGGTTTGCTATGGACAGAAGCCCTCTTCCCAAGTTTGCTATGGACAGAGGCCCTCTTCCCAAGTTTGCTATGGACAGAGGCCCTCTTCCCAAGTTTGCTATGGACAGAGGCCCTCTTCCCAAGTTTGCTATGGACAGAGGCCCTCTTCCCAAGTTTGCTATGGACAGAGGCCCTCTTCCCAAGTTTGCTATGGACAGAGGCCCTCTTCCCAAGTTTGCTATGGACAGAGGCCCTCTTCCCAAGTTTGCTATGGACAGAGGCCCTCTTCCCAAGTTTGCTATGGACAGAGGCCCTCTTCCCAAGTTTGCTATGGACAGAGGCCCTCTTCCCAAGTTTGCTATGGACAGAGGCCCTCTTCCCAAGTTTGCTATGGACAGAGGCCCTCTTCCCAAGTTTGCTATGGACAGAGGCCCTCTTCCCAAGTTTGCTATGGACAGAGGCCCTCTTCCCAAGTTTGCTATGGACAGAGGCCCTCTTCCCAAGTTTGCTATGGACAGAGGCCCTCTTCCCAAGTTTGCTATGGACAGAGGCCCTCTTCCCAAGTTTGCTATGGACAGAGGCCCTCTTCCCAAGTTTGCTATGGACAGAGGCCCTCTTCCCAAGTTTGCTATGGACAGAGGCCCTCTTCCCAAGTTTGCTATGGACAGAGGCCCTCTTCCCAAGTTTGCTATGGACAGAGGCCCTCTTCCCAAGTTTGCTATGGACAGAGGCCCTCTTCCCAAGTTTGCTATGGACAGAGGCCCTCTTCCCAAGTTTGCTATGGACAGAGGCCCTCTTCCCAAGTTTGCTATGGACAGAGGCCCTCTTCCCAAGTTTGCTATGGACAGAGGCCCTCTTCCCAAGTTTGCTATGGACAGAGGCCCTCTTCCCAAGTTTGCTGTGGACAGAGGCCCTCTTCCCAAGTTTGCTGTGGACAGAGGCCCTCTTCCCAAGTTTGCTATGGACAGAGGCCCTCTTCCCAAGTTTGCTGTGGACAGAGGCCCTCTTCCCAGGTTTGCTGTGGACAGAGGCCTTCTCCCCAAATTTGGTTACACCTGCTTGCCTCTTGCCTTGCATCATCACAAAACTTGGCTGTTGATGCTCTACAAGAAAGGAGGGGCAGAGAGAGTCAGTCATGGCTCCCAACCGAGCAGTTGGCCTGAGTTTTATGTGGGGAGGGACCAAGGTATGGACAAAAAAAGCCAGAGAGAGGTGGGTGATTTCACCATTTTGTGTGGCTACTGGTTTGTAGAATTTGCTGTCTGGCCCTAGTAGGGGAGCCCCACCCCTTCTGTAAGTTACCTTCACCCATTGTTCTGTTAGTGAGACACCTGAGGTTTTAGAAGAGTTTCCCTTCCCTGCTTTGACATGATAGGTTTAGATGGAAAAGCAAATTTCTCCTGGGCAAAATTGCTAGTATGGGTTAAGGAGTGACAATGTACAACTATGGCAGATGAACTTCTGGAATATGTAACCAGGACTTGACATTTTAATTTGAAAACCGGAGTGCCTGTCTGGCCCTGCTGTCCTCGACAATCACCTTTCTGTATTCACTAATTAGAATTCAACTGGCCCTTAGTTATCTGATTTACTGCCCTCCCTCCCTCTCTCCTTCCTCCCTCTCTCCTCCTTCCCTTCTTCCCTCCCTTTCTCCCTTCTTCTGTGTCAACACTTTCACTGAGATACAGGCCAGAATGTTTTCTTTTCATAAAATAGTTTTTGAGGGCAAAATTAAGAATTGACTGCAACCCAACTCCCCATCAAGCTAGAGACAGTCATATCTTGACAGAGAGTGCCATGGTGAGGTCTCACCTGGTGAGACTCACTCCTGGATTACAGCTGGGTAGAGTCAGACCCTGACGTTACCTATGCACGAAATCCATTTCCCGAAGGACACCTGACTTCCTGGGGCCCCACAGAAGAGGCGTTTTGTCCTGTGTCCACTAACCCTCCCGGCACTGTGGCATGCCTGCCCCGCTTCAGTTCCGCAGCCCAGTGTTCTTCTGACCTCACTCAGGTGATAAGGCTGCTCCAGCCATTCTGAAACCGCAGCATTACATCTTCTCTGGAATGAAAACCATTATTTTACAAGCTGAAGAGTTCCAAATGTGATCTGTGCATTACTCCCAGAGATGACACAACTCTAGGCTTCAGTGGGCAGCTAATGACTATTTCTTAATTAATGAACTGGTACAGAAATATACCCAGTTTCACATTAAGGTATATTTTTAAACATCCCTAAAATAATTTCAAGGAAGCAAAAGTAATAAGTCATGATATTTCTTTAAACAAACTGAAATCTTGGAATTGGAACTATGTTCATACCTTCTCGGCCTGGTAGGCATGTAAGGGCTAATTGTTTTGATTATGAGGAAGTCACCTAAGACAGCCGTTATAAACAAAGCCGTTAAAAACAAAAACTATATGAAGTATAGTCATGTATTTCAAATGTGTGCGTTTTCTACCATGACTACTTGTTTTAATATTCAAAGCTACTAACTTAAAAAAAAAAGACACACATAGGATATACCTATTGTAGTAAAAGAAAAATAGTTTGAAAAATTTATCAGACTTTTGTATCAAAAATAAAATATCTCTTCAATTAAGAATACTGACTCTAAGCCAGGTGTGGTGGTGCACGTCTTTAATCCTGGCACTTGGGAGGCAGAGGCAGGAGGATCTCTGTGAGTTCAAGGTCAGCCTGGTCTACAGAGTGAGTTCCAGGCCAACTGGGGCTACAGGGAGACCCTGTCTTAAAAAGCCCAAAAAAAAAAAAGAATATTGACTCTATAAAGCATGTTTCTATGTTGATGTTCTGCTTACAGCAGAATGATCAATAGCTTTAGAATAGTTATTGCTACACATACAGAAACAGTGCAAGAAGGAAAAATCCGTGTTTACCGCATCAAAGTGTATGAGCCGATGCCACAAGCACATGTGAGAATGCTCAGCTGCATTATTTGAATAAAAAAAAAGGAGTGACAATGTGCCTGGCAGTGAGCTGTGTCAGGCCATGCTAACTGTCTTGTTTGATCTCCACAGTGACACAGAGGAGGTGTGGGTTGTGGGGCTCCAGTGGCCCCTTGGAGGGGAGATCTCTCTTGCAGAGAGATATAAAGTAGACAGTGGTGGAATTGGGACATGCGTCTCAGCTGACTGACTCCTGAAAGTATTTGTGCTCACAAATCACTTGTGTGATGTTTATCTCTTTGAGTGATGCTACCTTACTCAGTATAATTTTTCCAGTTTCATCTACTTATACCTGCAAGTCACATAATTTCATTTTTCTTTACAGTTGAATAAAATTCCATTGTTCATATGTACCACATTTTCATTACCCATTCATCAGTTGATGGGCCCCTGAGCTAATTTCCTTTCCTAGGTATTGTGAATTGAGTGACAATGAACATGGACAAGCAAGTATTTCTGAAGTAGGATATAGAATACTTTGGGTATATGCCCAAGAGTAGTATAGTTGGATCATATGGTAGATCAATTTTGGGGGGGGTCTTTTAGAGACAGGGTCTCCCTGCACCCCTAGCTGGCCTGGAACTCACTCTATAGACCAGGCTGGCCTTGAACTCACAGAGCTCTGCCTGCGTCTGCCTCCCAAGTGCTAGGATTACAGGTGTGTGCCATCACACCCAGCTATTTTTAGCTTTTTGAGTAAGATCCACTCTGATTTCCATAGTGGTTATGCCAGTTTGCACTCCCACCAACAGTGATTAAGGATTCCCTTTTCTTCACAACCTTGTAGAATCTGTTGTCACTAATTTTTTTCATAATTAGCCATTCTGACTAGCGTCAGATGTAATATTAAAATAACTTTAATTTGCATTTGCCTTAATGACTAAGGATGTTGAACACTTTAAAAAGTTTTTATTAGCCATTGTTATTTCTTATTTTGAGAGTGCTCTATTCCATTCCAAAACCCATTTTTTTTATTGAGTTTTGATTTTCTTGATGTTTAGTTTTTGAGTTCTTTGTATGTTCCTGTTATTAATCCCCTTTCAGGTGACTAGGTAGCAAATAATTTCTCCTGTTCCATAGAGTATCTCTTCACTTGATTGATAGTTTCCTTTGCTGTACAGAAATATTATAACTTTCTGAAGTACCATTTATCAGTTGTTGACTTTATTTCCAGAGACACTGACTCTCTATTTAGAGAATCTTTATCTAGGCTTATAGCTTGTAATTCTCTACTTTTCCTCCTATCAGTTTCAGATTTTCAAGTTTTATGTTGAGTTCCTAGATCCGTTTGGAGTTGATTTTTGTGCACAGTGAGAGAGAAGAATTTACTTTCATTCTTCTACATGTGGATATCAGTTTTTCCAGTATCTATCTTTTTTTTCCCCAGTGTGCATTTTTGAGTTCTTGTAAGAAATCAGGTGGCTGTAGTTATGTGGAATTATTTCTGGTTCATCTATTCTCTTCCACAGATCCATGTGTTTGGTTTTGTGCCAGTGCCATGCTGTTTCTATTACTACAGTTTTGTTCTCTAACTTGAAGTCTAGTATGGTGGTACTTCTAACAGTATTCTTACTGTTCAGGATTGCTTTTGACATACTTGGATCTTTTGTGTTTCTATATGACGTTTTTGATTCTTAATTTTTTGTGTGTGAAGAATGGAGTAGCAGCGCTGAGAAAAATGTATTTCCAGAGAAAAATAAGGACTTAAGCAGCAACGGGGATATTTTGTCACAGAGTCTGGCTAGAGTTTGCCCATAGCCCAAATGCTTGCCTGAGGCTAAGTTGAAAAGCAATGGACTAATTTCTTTGGTGAAGGATATTTCAATGTAGAAATGATGGCGTGACTATTAATGGTTAATATACAGATCTACAGTGAAAAAGAGCAAATGGGTCAAAAAGAAATGTAGAAGGTACAATTTAGATCTGAAAATTGCACTAGGAAGATTAATGGTGGAGCCAAGGTGTGTCCTAAAGGAGAGGCTCCCTTTGATAAGGAGATTAAAGTGATTAAGGAGAGGCCTAGAGATTTACAAGTAAACAATGGAAAGAGTGAGATTAAAGTGATTAAGGACAGGCCTCAAGATTTCCAAGTAAACAATAGGAACAGTACCTTCAGGGCAAGACCATACCCAGCTAAGCCTCCAACTTTTGAGAGGAAAATACTGAATGGGTTTTCTACTCCAACAAGTCCAGGGCAGAGAAAAGATGTGAATGTGGTTGAAGTAGGTCTGGGTCCATCCCAAACTTGCAGCCAAACTTGGCAGTTTCATTCACATGGTACTGGCTTTAGAGGCATGAAGGATGCAAGAGTGAAGGGGTCATCAGTTCTTCCTCCAAAGTTTCAGAGAACAGCCAAGGCCAGGCAGAGTGCAGCAGGCACTCCCTGCATAAAGAAGGCCCTGATAGGCCATTGTGTGAAACTGTGAAGATGAAACCTGCCTGGTTGGCAGTGGAGTTCCCAAGAAGACATACAGATGCCAGAGCTGTGAGATATTTGCCAAGGAGAGCTGCATACAGGGAGTGGTACCAGCCTAAGGAAGAGATCCATGTTGCATGCAATGCTGGAAGAGCTGAGCCATCTCAGCCCTTTGGAAGTCAAGTCCCAGAAGTTGCATATGGAGCTACTTGGACTCGGCGTTTGCCCTGCTGGTTTTCAGTCTTGTTTTGGCCCGGTATTTCCTCACTGTGTCTCTATTCCTCCCCTTTGGAATGGGAATGTGTATTCAGTTCCACTGTATGTTGGGAGTATGTAATTTTTCTTCTGATTTTACAGGAGCTTAAGAGATTGGCCTGGGTCTCAGAAGAGACTTTGGACTATAGACTTTTGAATAGTATTGAGACTCATAAAGACTATGGGACTAAATGCATTTTGCATTTTATATGGTCATGAGCCTGTGGTGGTTTGAATGAGAATGTCCCCTATAGGCTTCAAATATTTAGACATTTTGTCCCCAGTTGGTGGTGCTGTTTTGGGAGATCTTTGAAGGTGTGGCCATGCTGGAGGAAGTAGTCACTGGGGGTGGGCTTAGAGCATTCAACAAAGCCTTGCAGTCTCCAGTTGTTCTCTCTCTCTCTGGCTTTCTGCTCCAGCTCCTGCCACCATGCCTCTCACCACAATGAACTCTAATTCCCTGAAACCATCAATTGTAAGCTCAAATAAACAATTCCTGCTTTAAAAAAATTTTTTTTATTATTATTTTTATTTACTTTTTTATGTGTATGAATGTACTGTCTGCATGCAGGTTTGTGCACCTGGGTCGTGCAGTGCCACAGAGGTCAGAAGAGAGTCTCGGATTCCCCTGGAACTGGAGTCAAAGACAGTTCTTAGCAGCCATGTGGGTGCTGGGGATTGAACCTGGGTCCTCTGCAAGAGCAGTCAGCACTCTTAACTGCTAGGCCATCTCTCCAGCCCCATAAACTCTTCCTTTTATAAGTTTCCTTGGTCATGGTGGTTTTATCGCAGCAACAGAAAAGTGGCTAATACAGATGCCAAGCAGGTGACTGACTGATCCCCAGTCTAGGATCACAGTAATTCTTGCAAAAGTAACTATGACTATGCTATGCCATGAGTCTATCCATTCAACAGTTACATTTCCAGGAAGCAGGAACATTCTGACATTGATTCTTCTGTTTGGTGATATGTTTGTGTCTTCAATTGGAACAAAGAAGATCAAAAGCTATAGATAGTAGCTGAGTTAGGAATTGACATTCAAGGACCATTCTGTATTTGACCAAATCTCCACCACTGGGCTTGATGGACATGGGTATTTTCCCTTCTAGTTATGCACAAAAACATTATCATGCTTCAGATTTAGTCAAACAGCCTCTGAAATTTAAATATTCTTTTCTCAACCAGACCAGAGCAGCTGAGCATACTACCTATGGACTCTCTTGATTATTATTTGAAAGCTTGTTAAATACATAAATCTTTTCAATTTAGGATTGCCGTGATTTTGACTGTTATCTGTGAGGTGTGAGGAAATGCTCTGTGGTATTTCCCTCAACAATGACGAAGAAAATTAATTGAAATGAGTTCTTTTTAGATGATTAATTTCATGGCAATATGCATATGCTTTAGAGGTTAATGAAGTTGGGAAAATAAGCATCCATCGAAGAAGAAATCGAACAGAAAGACTTGGAAAAGAACTCACATCTACAAGCAAGAGATGTTTTGACAGTAACCAGAGTATTAGGAGTTGAATTGGCCCTTGAATTGTGTTCATTAAGTGTGGTATGTTTCTTTGTGGTTTATTAAGACCCTTGAGAGGAGACTAACAAATTTCAACAACAGAGAAATAAAAGTGCTCATTTAGGACTATAACCCTCTTCCCCTGAGTTTCTTTAAATGTTATTTTTGACACACTTTTTTGGCATTTTGACATACTGTTGTTAACAAATTTGGTCACAGCACAATACTTCCATTAGAGAGAAATGACAGAGTTCTTTTTGTTCTTTCTGTGAAAGAGTTGAAGTGCGATATGAATTGACTTTCAGGAACTTCAGGCAAAGTGCAAGAGTTGAGAAGATAGGATTAAGAGAAGTGTGGCGAGGAGAGCAGGCCCTACTTCTCCTGGAACCCAGTCTCTTTAGCTGCATCCCAGTGGGGACAGACACCCTGATAACAGACAACAGTGCATCCTTGACCTGTTCTCTGGTGCTTTGTGAAAGCAGAGACCTCACCCAGTACTATGTGTGTGCCAGGAATCAGAGGGAGTTGGCTTTTTGCCAGAGACGAGACTTTGAGGGAAATCCCTCAAGGTTATTGTCCAGACAACGGTAATAAAATTCTCTAAGAAGATTTAGGACAGATGTGGAGGTAATTTGAATGGTAGAGAAGCCATTTCTGCCTTGTTTCACGAATATTGAAGTTCTGCAGCTGGCTTTTATCCCGTTCCGTCCTCAGCCTCTACCTGCCCTCCTCCTTCCTTCCTAATTCCCTTTATCTACAGAATATAATTTATAAGATAGATAATTATATAATAAAAGTGACACTTGCATAGAACCTATGGATATCTCCTATATAAAGTATCTCTACACTTTACATACTATCTAATTCAATGTAATGGTGTGCCAATAGTTGTTTTACTGTGTTGTTTAGAGACTATGGAGAAAAAAGTCTGTAGATGCTCAATACACACTCAGTTCCTCCCTCCCTCCAACCTTCCTTCCTTCCTTCCTTCCTTCCTTCCTTCCTTCCTTCCTTCCTTCCTTCCTTCCTTCCTTCCTTCCTCCCTCTCTTCTTCTATTCCCTCCCCTTCCCTCCCACTTACCCCCTTCCCCCTCCTTTCCCTCCCCTCCTCTTCCTTCCCCTCTTTTCTGTTTCAAGTCTGTGGTGTATGGATGTGTAGATGCAGAACCCTGAAAGAATGACTATGTAAGGAAAGAAACACCAGAATTCACCAAGACAGAATTATGTGCATTCAGCCCTGCAGAAATCAAATGGCCGAGGACTTGGAGTCCACTTGTACGTCTCACATAGAGACCCGGGAAATGCGCTGAGCTTTCTTGCTCTGTGTATTTTGTGGGGAGGATGTGGAGGCCTTTTTTCCATTTATTTATTTAATTTAGTTTTATTTATTTTGTTTTTGAGACAGGGTCACCCTGTAGCCCCAGCTGGCCTGGAACTTGCTCTGTAGACCAAGCTGGACTTGAACTCAGAGATCTGCCTGCCTCTGTCTTCCAAGTCCTAGGATTAAAGGGGTGTGTCACCATGCCCAGCTTTATTTATTATTTTTATTTATATGAGTGTATTGCCTGCATGTATGTAAGTGTACCTATGCCCTGCAATGCCTGTGGAGGTCAGAAGAGGATACAGGTTCCTTGGAACTGGAGTTACAGAAGGTTGTTAGCTACCATGTAGGTGCTGGGAACCGAGCCCAGGTCCTCAGGAAGAGAAGGTGGGATTTTTAAACCACTGAACCATCTCTCCAGAGCAACTTTTTATTTATTTATTTTTATTTTTATTTATTTATTTTTTTATTAATTTTATTTATTTCTGTATGTGTATGAATGTACTGTCTGCATGCAAGTTTGTGCACCCATGTCATGCAATGCTGCGGAGGTCAGAAGAGGGTCTTGGATTCCCCTGGAATTGGAGTTTCAGACGGTTCTCAGCCACCATGTGGGTGCTGGGGATCAAACTCGGGTCCTCTGTAAGAACGGTCGGCGCTCTTAACCGCTAGGCCCTCTCTCCAGGCCCCCAGAGCAACTTTTTAAAAAAATCTCGTGTGTGTGAGTGTGTGAGTGTGTGAGTGTATGTGATATGTGTGTATGTGCATGTGGTATGTTTGTGTATGTGCAAGTACCATGGCACGCACATGTCAATCACAGGATCACTGTCGATGTAGGTTCCTGCTCTCCACTTTGTTTGAAGTAGGGTGCCTTTGTTGCTTCTTGGTGCCTACACCAAGCTGGCTAGCCCCAGAGCCTCTGGGGGTTCCCCCATCCCTGCCTCTCATCTTGAAGAACACTGGGGTTGTAGATGAATGCTACTGCCTCCCAGCTTTATGTGGCCCTGGAGATCCAAACTTAGGTCCCCATCCTTGCATGGCAAGTGCTCTACCCATTGAACTATCTCCCCAGCCTGATGTGGAATTTTCTGTTCCCAATACAGTGTTCAGAACCAAGCAGGTGTTCTATCAACCAACGTGCATTTTTCCTTCCTCTTTTCCCTTGATACTGGAGAAAGGACACTTACATAGGAAAAAAGTGAGTAACTTTGATAGAGCACTTGTAGATACAAAAACTAATGTAAGGCCCTTTAGCAAGATAAACTGTGAAATTATTTTCCATGGTGATACATGGAATTTACTCCAATTTAGTTGCAGCAGAGCAGATAAATCTTTAGAAATATATTATATATATATATATATATATATATATATATATGTGTGTGTGTGTGTGTGTGTGTGTGTGTGTCTTTATAAATTGGTTAGAGAAAAAAGGTAGAAGTTAGAGTAAGGGAATTGTACAAAAATCCACAAGGATGGAGAAACAGAAACTAGGTGTGGAGATGCCTGTGATCTCAGCACAGACAAGATGGGAGTAGAGGGTCAGGAGTTGAAGGCCTTCCTTGGCTATATAATGAGTTTGAGGCTAGCCTGAGATACAAGAGCCCCTGTCAAACAACATCAACAACAACAACAACAACAACAACAGCAACTCCCAAGAGTACTAGCTGCTCTTATAGAGGACCTGGGTTTGTTTGCTTGGCCCCTCACGGCAGCTAACAGCTATCCAATGCCCTCTTCTGGCCTCTGTAGGCATTATATGACACATATGCACTTACATACACACAGGCAAAACATTCATACGCATAAACTAAAAATAAAAACAAATCCTAAAATCAAATAAATGAAAAAGATCAGAGAAACTGAGGGCCAACACAGCAATAGTACAGTCATCTCTCAGGGCTGGAGAGATGGCTCAGCAGTTAGTATGGTGACAGACTCACTAGCTTGCATACTGGGTTTTGTTCTTTACTCCTGGCTGAGTTATAAAACCATCTAAATCTCACCATTCTCATTTTAGGATGACACAGGGGAGGACCAGAGCTGGCTCAACTGAATGCCCCACTTGCAGCTTATAGACAGAGCCTGGCAGGGGTGAATGCTCGGCCTCTGCTATTATCCTCAACACAAAACACAACGTGTCTAGCTGGTTGTTGCATGTTGCAGGGGAAGAGCCGTCTCTAGCATAACTCAGGGATTTCTCCACAGAGACCCTGGGTGGTCCGGGAGGTCTTAGGGCACCGGGCAGGTTGCTATTGGAAAGGAGTCTGCTGTTGGTCACTGCTGGTTGCAGCTGCCTCCCTGCCTCACACTGCAGCTCTCTGGCAGATCTGTGCACAGAACATTACTCATACCGTCTCTTTACACAGCAGTTAACCTTACTTGTCACTGCTTCCGGTGGGAGATCAAGAGCATTGAAATTACAAGGCGGCACATAAATCATGGTCATGTCTTGACATGGCCAGACAAAGCAGCCGGAAAGAGGCTTGCTGCAATGTCAGCTCAAAGTCGAAATGCAAAATTTTAACGTATTAATTCTCTCTCTCCTTTTGTTGTCATCTGAATGTTCCTTCTTCTCCCAGGATGTTAATGAGTGAGCAGAACACGAACTTTGGATGGATCAAAACCCCTTATGCGTGCCTTGATTCCTTCCTTCCTTTTTTCTTCTTTCCTTCTTTCCTTCCTCCCTCATTCTCCCTCTCTCCCTCCCTCCCTCCCTCCCTCCCTCCCCCTCTCTCCCTCTTCTCTTCTCTTCTCTTCTCTTCTCTTCTCTTCTCTTCTCTTCTCTTCTCTTCTCTTCTCTTCTCTTCTCTTCTCTTCTCTTCTCTTCTCTTCTCTTCACTTCTCTTCTCTTCTC
>VZQC01009508.1:1373810-1430387 GCA_009823505.1 Rhizomys pruinosus | reverse complement strand
CCTCTCCCCTCCCTCCCTTCCTTCCTTCCTTCCTTCCTTCCTTCCTTCCTTCCTTCCTTCCTTCCTTCCTTCCTTCCTTCCTTTCCTCCTTCCTGTTTTTCCTCTCTTCTCCCCTTCCCTTCCCTCCATTCTTTCTGCCCAGTTATGAACATTGTGACTTATTAGTGAAAGAATTGAGCAAATCTGAACTTGAGGAGGGGAAAGATCTAAAACCTCAAGTTCAGCATCTTTATTTCATTTTTTTTTTTTTTTGAGACAGGGTATCCCTATACCCCCAGCTGGCCTGGAACTCACTCTGTAGACTAGGCTGGCCTTGAACTCAGAGATCCGCCTGCCTGTGGCTCCCAAGTGCTAGGATTAAAGGCCAGTGCCACCGTGCCCTGCTTAAAGACGGTTCTTAGCTGCCATGTGGGTGCTGGGAATCGAGCCCAGGTCCTCTGAAAGAGCAGTCGGTGGTCTTAACTGCTGAGCCATCTCTCTAGCCCCACAAGTTCAGCATCTTACTTTAAAATCTAAACTCTCAGGGCTGGAGAGATGGCTCAGCAATTAAGAGCACCAACTGCTCTTGCAGAAGACAGGCGTCGGTTTCCTAGAACCTATGTGTCAGCTAACAACCTGTTGTAACTCCAGTGCCAGAGGACATAATGCCCTCTTCTAGACTCCAAGGGCATTGCATGGACATGGTACCTGCATATACGTGCAAGCAAGACACTCATACCCATGAAATAAAAATAAAAAAAATAATAAAATCTAAACTCTCAGAATGTGAGCTCCATGAAGGTCTTCCTGAGATGTAGCCCTGTGTCTGAACATAGCAGATCCTCATCAAATATCTGTGAGATGAAGAGATGCCAGTTCTCATCTTCCAGCTGGCTTGTGCTTTACATTTTTATTTTATATTTATTTTTTTAATTTTTAAATTTTAATTATTCTTGTATGTGTATGAATGTACTGTCTGCATGTAGGTTGGTGCACCCATGTCGTGCAATGCCGAGGAGGTCAGAAGAGGGTGTCAGATTCCCCTGGAACTGGAGTTAAAGATGGTTCTCAGCCGCCATGTGGGTGCTGGGGATTGAACCTGGGTCCTCTGCAAGAACAGTTGGAGCTCTTAACTGCTAGGCCATTTCTCCAGCCCATGCTTTACATTTTAAAAAATATTATTTCATTTCTTTGTTAAAATGGTCTAATCATACAATTAATGTCCTGACTCCTCTTCCAATCTCAAGCACTCTTCTATATTCAGTTGACTTTCCGGACCCTCTCTTGTTTGTGCTTGTTTTTCTTGTTCCTCTGAGACCTCCTTACCTGGCCCCTCAGTGTCTACCAGGTGGAAACAGGTTAAACACCTCCAGAAGACTGGGGGAGTGACTCCCCCTAAAAGATACCCCACAAGCCCCTATCTCCATGCAGTTGCTTATCTTAGCTGCTAAGCCTGCCTGCTTTCTAATTCTAAGTCAGAGAATGGAGCTTTCTTTTCCCTCTTTCAACCACCCCACATCTCTTTCTACCTCCTTTTCAGGTGCTAGTCTAAATCCTAAGAATACCCTCTCCGATGCTCTGGGCAAGTTTCCATCTCTGAAGACATCCTCTCCCTGCAGTTGCTTTGGGACTTCCCTTGCTTTCCTGACCTCTGACTCAGACACCGTGACCTCCCTCCACTCAGCCGTCTCTCCTCCCAGAAGCCGCTATCATCCAGCTTGCTTGTGCTCTTGTCTTATTTTCTCTCTCAAATGCTAATAAAGTCCTCAAGTCCTCAAGTTTCCTTTAGTGTCTCTTTTAAAATCTTCTCTCCATGAAACCAAGAACCTGTGAAAGGGACGCTGTGCCCCAATAACATTGTCACTTTCCCACGCGCTTCCTGGAATGCATGTGGCCTGACTCTCCACAGGATCAACACACCACTCTCTGGTGTCCCTCAAATTTACTTCTGTGTAATGGGCTGAGTTGGGTCTCATAAGTCTAAGCATTATCCTCAAACACCTCAGAATTTTGTCTGTATTTGGAGATAAAAACATTTTAAGAAATAATTTGAAATCAGATTGTAAGGGTGGGTCCTTCACCCTGTGGGACTACTACCCTTAGATGAAGAGGAAAAGAGAAAACAGACCAAACATATGCATAGAGACTCTTGTCCTTCTGGAACTGAAAGCCAAATAAACCCTTCTAGAAGTTGCCTTGGTCATGGTATTCTATCACGGTAACAGAAAAGTAACTAATAGAACTCAGTTGCCTCATCTCCTGTCTGGCTCTCGTCTTGTGGCAGGGCAAGCTTTCTTGCCTTGAGTACTCCTCTACTCCCTCTGCACCAAGCATCCACTTACCTGGGTGCAAAATTCTAGATAAGTTGCTGGGCGTGATGGCACACCTTTAATCCCAGCACTCTGGAGGCAGAGGCAGGCGGATCTCTGTGAGTTGAAGGCCAGCCTGGTCTACAGAGTGAGTTCCAGGACAGCTGGGGCTACAGGGAGACCCTGTCTCAAAAAAAAAAAATCTAGATAAGTTAATCCTCTGCATCCATGGCTCTGTGTTCAGGTTGCCCACCAACTGTGGACTGTAATCATAGTCCTGTGATTGTTGCATAGGTAGCAGGTATATACAGGTAATTTTTATATTCAATTTTCTTTTAAAATATTTTATTTTTATTTTGTATGATGAGTGTATCACTCACATGGATATAAGTGCACCTAGGTGTGCAATAAGGCATCAGATCCCCTGGAACTGTAGTTATGGATGGGTGTTAGCTGCCACGTGGGTGCTGGGAACTGAACCTGGGTCTGTCTGCTCCATGAGCAGCCAGTGCTCTTATCCACTGAGCCATCGCTCCAGACCCTAGTTTTTCTTTATTCTTTAGAATTTCACATGTGTGTACCATGAGACCTGATCATCTTCCTGTTTCTCTACTTTCCCCAAAGCTTCCTCCCAACTTCATGTCCTTTTTTTTTTAACTTTTTTTGATAAGACACTAAATCCACTTAGTGAGTGTTATCCATATGTGCATGAGTGTGGGACCATCCAGTGGTGCATGGTAAACCTACCAATGGTCATGCAGTCAAGAAAGAATGATTCTCTCTCCCTGAGCAGCTCCCAATAGCCAGTAGGTCTCAGTGAGGGATGGGGCCTGGAGACCATGTCTTCTATGTATGCTGGGACTTTGGCTGGCTTGGTTTTACATAGGTCTTGTGCAGAAAACTCCAGCTCCTGTTAGCTCATGAGTGTGCTAGGCATGTGCAGTCCAGAAGTCTGCTTTTCACAGCCTCCCCTCTCCCCTCTGGCTCTTACATTCTTTCTACCTCCTCTTCTTCAGTGTTCGCCAAGTTGTGGTGGTTGAGAAAGACGTTCCATTTAGGACTGAGCCCTCAGTCTCTTACTTTTAACACTTTCCCCTGTAATTTATCTCTCTATTGATTGCAGCCCACTGCCAAAAGAAGCTTCTCTAAGGCCGAGAGCAGCCGTCTCTGAGTATAAACATAAATTTTAGAAGTCAATTAGACAGCATGACCATTTAGCAATACAATAGTAGGCTCTACTCTAGGGCCTATGATTGCCCTAGTCATGGGCTTTTGACCTGGATTACAGTTCCATGTATAAATTTCCCTCCTCTGGAGCGGGCTTCAAATCCAATCAGAAAGCGTTTACCCCATGACAGCCATGTGACTATTGCACCAATGGGCATGCTTTGCCTGGTGGGTCAGGCGCCTTCTACTTTTTACCTTTGTCAGTCTTTTTCCATCCCTTAAACTGTGTGGTATAGTAGCTGCTTATACGACATTATGTTGCATTAGACACGAATCATCTACAGATCTACTACCTATGCAACAATCACAGGACTGTGATTACAGTCCACAGTTGGTGGGCTCCCTGAACACAGAGCCATGGATGCAGAGGATTAACTTATCTAGAATTTTTCTTTTGAGACAGGGTCTCCCTGTAGCCCCAGCTGTCCTAGAACTCACTCTGTAGACCAGGCTGGCCTTGAACTCACAGAGATCTGCCTGCCTCTGCCTCTGGAGTGCCAGGATTAAAGGTGTGCCAAAGTACATAGGAGGGTGCACAGGTCATGTGCACATGCCACACTATTTTGTATTATGCACTCGAGCATCTATGGATTTTGGTGTTCTGGGGGAACCTGGATCCTGGAACAATCTCACATGGAAACTATGGATGACTATCCATATTCTCCTTGAATTCATTCACATTGAAAGGATTTGAAGATTTGACAGTAATGACATACCAACTCGAAAAATGACTTCTGACCACACCCACGTCCCAAGAGGTGAGGTGGATTTTAGAGGACTTCTGAGTATAACTAGGCTAAGATTATTTCACAGAACAGCCTCAGAATTTACTGAGGCTCTAACCAAGCTGTTAACCAAATGAGCCAATTGATTGTCAAGCCAGGTTTCCACACTCATATTAAAAGTCAATTGGAAAAGACAGGATTTCTAAGGCGCTTATAAGCTTACTTTATTTTCCCTTCCCTTTTTACTGTCCCGTGATCTTGCTAACTCTATTACTCAAACTGGAAAAAATTGTTGTCTAATGGTATTAAAATGTACAGTCACTGATAAACTGTGACCAGTTCTTGGCTTTTTGTGGGATCTGGGAATATTAAGATGTCATTAAATATTTTAGCTCTCCTCCTTCATGCTCTGAGTTTAATGCCATTTTCAAAGGTCATTACTCAGTAATACTGGCAAGCTTCCTCTCCTTTGAAGACATTCTCTACAAGAGCATGTAATATTCATTATTATTCTCTACTGCTTGCTGGATCTACCCCCCCCAAAGGTTTTATAGAAGGCAAATGTTTTAGGTAGGATGTACATATGCTAGAAAGTTCTGAGTAAAAACCACACAGAATCTCTGTTGTTTTCTATGCACATAGGTAGGATGCAATTTAGAGAGAGAAAAAATATTTTTATAGCATTGTGGGCTCTGATTAACATGAAGATTTATTGAGTTTGGGGGATGGTGTTGGAAGTTACAGGGGACAGATAGGGACATTTTAAAGTCTATACTATAAGAATACATTTGTGGGACTGGAGAGATGGCTCAGGAGTTATGAGTGCTTGCTGCTTCTGCAGAAGATCTGAGTTCAGTTCCAGTCCCTGTATCAGACAAGTCACAACCACCTGTAACTTCAGCACCAGGGAATCAGATACTTCTGGCCTCTGCAGGCACTGGACTCATGTGCACAAACCCACATTCAGACACACACACGCATTCATATAATTAAAAATAAATCTTCAGAAAGAACACATTTGGCCAGATGCGGTGGTGGGTGCCTTTAATTCTAGCCCTTGGGACTCAGAGGTCAGTCTGGTCTATATTGTGAGTTCTAGGCCAGCCATTGCTACATAGGGGTGGGGGCTAGAGAGCCAGCTCAGCGGTTCAGAGCACTGACTGCTCTTGCAGAGGACCCAGGTTTAGTCCTTAGCACTTACCTGGAAGTTAACAACTGTCTGTAATTCCAGTTTCAGGGGATTCTTCTGATCTCCCTAGAAATTGAACAACATGGATATGCTTACATATATGCAGATAATAAACCCATACACGTAAATAAAAATAATAAAACATTAAAAAGGAAAATAATACATTTGTATTTTATTTTCTAAAAGAAATGTACATGTGTAATGTGGTAAGTAGGTAACATATACTGTTTTTTCTGAGTTAACCAATGATCCAGTTGTCATCCAAATGAACTCAGGAGGAATGAGTGTCATCTTGTGTAGGAACTCTTGCTGCACAGAGAGAAGAGGCAAAACACAATGGCAAACAACATAAATCCGGGAGAGGATTCAAGCCTGACTTCCTGTTCCAGTTTGCTTCTCTATTGCTGTGATAAAACATTATGATCAAAGCCAACTTGGGGGGGAAAGTGTTTAATTCACCTTATACACTTATAAGCTGTAAGAGGGGGGAAGGAGAGGGTTGGAAGAGCCAGCACTCCCTGTCCCTACTTCCTGATGCGTGATGTGATAGTCCCTGCCTCTTGTCCTTGCTGTCACGAACTCCACCATGCCTTCCTCTCTGTGAAGGACTGCACCCTCTTAAACTGTAAGTCCCAACAAATCTTCCCTTAAGTTGCCTCTGTCAGGAATTTTGTCACAGCAACAAGAAAATTAATACCTAAATGAAGGGGACTAATTTCTCTCTATGACTAGAAGGCCTAGGTGATCATTCTCAACCTTGCCATGTTGTACAGAGACTATTCATGCACAGTGGTTTCTATAGAGTCAAAGCCTGAAGGAGAAACGTGTCTCAGCAGAGGCAAAGGAGAATGGGGACTTGTCAAGCAAAACTTAGTGTAAAAAAATATTTACAACATTACTGTATGAAAGGATCCAGTTCCAAGGCATCAAAGACTTTCTGCAATAATACCCCATCGCTCTACAGCTATTCCATCTGGATCCTCATCTAGAGAAAGTTGAGATATATTCTTATGAGTATTGACATGATTGCATCAGATATTTGTTTTTTTTTTTTTATGTGTATGAATGTACTGTCTGCATGTAGGTTTGTGCACCCATGTCGTGCAATGCCGCGGAGGTCAGAAGAGGGTGTCAGATTCCCTTGGAACTGGAGTTCTCCTGGAATTGGAGTTATAGATGGTTCTTAGCTGCCATGTGGGTGCTGGGGATCGAATCCGGGTCCTCTGCAAGAGCAGTCAGTGCTCTTAACCACTAGGCTATCTCTCCAGCCCCACATCAGATATTTGTAAATGCAACTAAAACGCCTTTCAGGGGGTGCAGGATTAAAGATGATGCAAATTGAAGCCTGGGACATGCCTAGCTTGTATTGGGGACGGGACCTCAAGTTCCACTTCTCTTGCATTTCTTTCATGTCATACGGATTATGTGGATGCCCTGCAATTTCAGGATATTGTGCTTATTTTTGTTTCTTAATGCTATATGGAAAGAGTATGCAGCTGCAAGTCCTTCCCTACCATGCATGTTAATATCCTGGTTATCACATAGTTCCTTCCCTACCATCATGTTAATATCTTGGTTATCACATGGCTTCCATTTATTTAGAAAAAAAAATGGGACAGTTCTCTCTCTCTCTCTCTCTCTCTCTCTCTCTCTCTTTATTCATTTAGTTCAGTAAATGCTATGTATGAAAACAAGTATGTGTATGCCCTTGGACCAAGGCTTCTCAGCCTTGACACTGTTGGTATTTTCAGCTGGGTAAGTCCTTGTTGTGGAGGAGCTGTCCTATGCGTCATAGCAGGCTGGCCAGCATCCCTGCTCTGCAGGCACTGGCAAGGTTGTCTCAGTTGAGAATGACACCCTAATTTCTTCTCCCAGACAACTTCCTCAAGGCCAGTGGGTGCCTTTAGTTGAGTCCTCATTTTCCTGAAATGTGGAAAACTATTTTTTTTTTGCCAAATGTGTGTGTGTGTGTGTGTGTGTGTGAGAGAGAGAGAGAGAGAGAGAGAGAGAGAGAGAGAGAGAGAGAGAGATTTCCTGTATCTAAGTATCTCAAATGCAAACCAACCTGGAGGCTCAGCTCTCGTGTGGATAAGCAATGATGAGGGCCAGGCATATATAAAGAGAATCTTCCTTGCAAATATTTAAGAGTAGTTTGGGGTTTGGCTTTTAATTAACCTCTGCTCCACATCCTTTCAAACATCTGTGACTGTTGTCAAGGAGACCAGTACTAAGCAGTAGACAGCAGGCAGGGCAGGAAGATTGGCTCTTGGTCCCTTTCTGTGGTTCTTACACTCCTACAGCAGACCTCTCCGCCTCCTGAAGACAGGGCTGGCTGAGAACGAAGATGATTCTGAGAAACACACAGATTCCAGTCTTCTTCTCTTACCTACTTTAGAATCAAAGAGATACATTTAATTGGTTTGACCAGATGTAAAAGAGAGAGCATCTAGCACTACTGATAATGCCCAGAGTTCTAAACAATGCTACAAGTTGACATTTAATATAAGCACATACCTCCCAATTGCCAGCGTTGATTAGATTAAATATATTTCAGCTTTCACATCAAGTAAGTAAGTTTCAAAAGACTTGGGGGAAGGGGTGGATTGTGACCAATTCTGTCAAAACTTTTTTTTCTCTCTTTTTGGTCTTTTTGAGAAAGGGTCTCCCTGTAGCCCCAGATGGCCTGGAACTTACTATGTAGACCAGGCTGGCCTTGAATTCACAGAGATCAGCCTGCCTGTGCCTCCCAAGTTCTGGGATTAAAGGCATGCACCACCATACCTAGCAGATTATTTATAGTCTGTGTTGCCCGGATTAGCCTGGATCTCAGGACATAGCTCGGCCTGCCTCAAACTCATAGTAAGTGTCTTGCCTCAGCTGCCCAAGTGCTGAGTAAGAGTGAAATTCTTTTTAACTGTAGAAAAGGAGGTCATTTATTTTGCATCTCTACCATTGCCTTTGCTCTTGGCATATTGTTTAAGCTATAGATGTCCCAGTTACTGGGGCCTATTCCAACTATTCCAGCTTATTGCCATTGTTTTATAACATGTGCTCTAATTTTAAGGTCCAAAAATACTCACCAGTGCCCAATAAAACAACACAAAATATTTGGAAACTGAAGTCCCTCTTAATACCCAAACTTCTGATATTCCATTGCACAGAGCTGTCAGGTGCTGTGGAACACCATAATTCACTTTCCCTCTTTGCCTGTATTTACCCTCACCTCAATCCACAGAGGATTTCAGGCAACTTAAAAAAGTCATATACATCACACACAGAAAATAAACTAGCTGAAGGAATCAGGGCAAAAGCGAACGAGAATAGGGTGCTTGCAAAAACTCAGAGGTAAGGTCAGAATACATAGCATGAGGCCTCGTGTAGTTGCAAGACGCCATTTTAAGCTGCCTAGTGGCCAAGTGGATGGTGCAAAGCATCCTGACATGAAAGCAAACTGCTCCAGAGTAGTTCAGTTGAATGTGAAGTCTGGAAAGCAATCCCTGTGGAAAAGCCTCTCAAGAAAGCAGGGTCAGACAGGGTTTGCAGCAGCATCTGGATTCGTTATTGATAGGCATCCCAATCTTTTTTTTTTTTTTTAATTTTTTTATGTGTACTGTCTGCATGTAGGTTGGTGCACCCGTGTCGTGCAATGCAATGCTGTGGAGGTCAGAAGAAGGCGTTGGATTCCCCTGGAGCTGGAGTTAAAGACGGTTGTTAGCTGTCATCTGGGTGCTGGGAATCGAACCCTGGTCCTCTGCAAAAGCAGTTGGAGCTCTTAATCACCGAGCCATCTCTTCAGCACCAAGCCATCCGGATCTTTATGGAGGCAATACCCACACCCTCCCAAGACAATCTTGTATGGCTCATTGTTAAGAATGGTGAATCCTAGCGCTTGGGAAGCAGAGGCAGGCGGATCTTTGTGAGTTCAAGGCCAGCCTGGTTTACAGAGTGAGTTCCAGGACAGCCAGAGCTACAGGGAGACCCTGTCTCAAAAAAAAGACCAAAAAAAAAAAAAAAAAAAAAAAAAAAAAGAATGAAGCTGGTTTTGATGGCGCCTGCCTTTAATCTTAGCACTTGGGAGGTAGAGGCAGGTGGATCTTTGTGAGTTCAAGACCAGCCTGGTCTACAGAGTGAGTTCCAGGATAGCTGGGGCTACAGGGAGATCCTGTCTCAAAAAGACCAAGAAAAAAAAAAAGAATGGTGGTTGGGATGGAATGAGGAGCCACCACCCTGTGACCCTGTGTCCCTTCTTACTTCTTATGCCTCAGAGTTTTAGCACATGCTTTGTCATCCTGAAGCTGTAGCACACCCCCAAACTCTCCTTTTGCATGGTAAAACCTTAACCACACCACAAACCCACAGGAATTCCTCCATGTCACCTGCCACCTTCAGATGCTGATGAGCAGGAACAGAAACTGAAGCTTAAAGCTGCATGTAATTTGGAGAACCGGAAATGTGAGCGAACAATGGATGAACATCTAGAAATTTGTCTTCTGTTTCATCTTCAGCCAGCAGACTATACAGGGAAAGAGCACACAGGCAGCCAGTCATTTCAAAGCTGAGTCTTGCCCTGCTGAAAGGTTTGGTGCATAGCTTGACGAGACATACCTGTGGAGAGGGACCCACAACTGAAGGGTTACCTCCATTGGACTGGCCTGTGGGAATATCTGGGAGGCATTTTTTTAAATTATGGAGTGATGTAGAAGGGCCCAGTCCATGGTAGGTGGTCCTACTCGTGGCCAAGTGGTCCTGGGTTGTAGAAGAAAGCTAGTTGAACATAGGCCAGAGGAACAAGCCACTAAGCAGTGTTCCTCTATGGTCTGTGCTTTGGTTCCTGCCTCCAGGTTCCTGCTGAGTTCCTGCCCAGCCTGAGAGATGATGCCAGCCATGTTAACTCAGCTAATTTCTGGAAACACCTTCATGGGCACACCCAGAAGTGTGTCTCCTAGGTGATTCTAAATCCAGACAGTTATATATATATATATATCTTGTAGAGTTGGCTTCTAAAGTGGAGTACTTGTTTTCTTTTTCATTCATTTTACCTCTTAGTTTCAAGAGATCAGTTCTGTTTGACACTGACTACTGTGTATTATGAACCAGATAGGCAGTTTCAGGATGGTTGGCTTGGTTCTTTTTTTTTTTGGCTTTTCGAGACAGAGTCTCCCTGTAGCCCCAGCTGTCCTGGAACTCGCTCTGAAGACCAGGCTGGCCTTGAACTCACAAAGATCTGCCTGCCTCTGCCTCTGAAGTTCTAGGAATAAAGGTGTGTGCCACCACGCCCGTCTTGGCTTGGTTCTTTACATTAGTATTTATCATCTTTAGAAACATTTTTTTTTCAGGATTGTAGCACCTACTGGCTTATTTTAGTCCTAAAACCCAAGCTGGTGTGAAGCCAGTCTGGAAATCTCTGCAATGACATAGGATTGTCCTTAGCATCTGTGGTGGTTAGAATGAGAATATCCCCCACAGGATCCAAGTATTTGGACATTTTGTTCCCAGTCGGTGGCACTATTTTGGGATGTCTTAGAGGGTGGCCATGCTGGAGGAAGCTCATCACTGGGGGGCAGGCTTAGAGAGTTCAAAAAGCCTTGTCAGTCTCCAGTCATTCTCTCTGCTTCCTGTGCCTGCTTGGAGATGTGAAGCTATGCTTTCTGCTTCTGCTTGGTCACCTCCTGCCACCATGCCTCACCGACATGATGGACTCTAATTCCCCTGGAACTGTCAACTGTGAGCTCAAATAACTATTTTGTAAGTTCCCTTGCTCTTGGTCATGGTGATTCTATCACAGCAACATAAAAATGACTAATACACCACCTCAGGTTTAGAAGAGTTTAATTGTATCCTGGTGATTTATAACAAAGCTCCGATTTCCATGAGAATTGGGGCAAAGTAAGCAACTAAAGATAGGCTTATAAGACAGTACAGCACAATGATTAAAAGTACTGGTTTTAGAGTTGTGACTCCAACACATGGTTAAATGTACAGCTATAGAGCAGGTTATCCATTATGGAAGCCTAAGCCTTCATTTATAGTAACCATTGTTATGCTGATGAGGTAGTCATGGTTAGTGGGGACTATGAGAGATACCATTCATTGTTCACTGGATGCTTCTTGTCTACCACCTTCCTTCTTTACATCAATGAGAGATTTTGGTTGCAGTGAGAGCTGGGTACCAGCTCTTTCAAAGCCTAGACATCTTTTTCCCATGTCAGTTGAAGAATTTTTCAACTTGTGGTCCACTCATCTGTGCATCTACTAAAGCAAATATCCCAGACTCTTCATGGTACCAGAGTGGGCAATGTTTCTTCATCTCCTAGTTACAAGGCTTTCTATTTTTTATTTTATTTTATTTTTTATTTTTTATGTGTATGAATGTACTGTCTGCATGTAGGTCAGTGCACCCATGTCATGCAATGCCGTGGAGGTCAGAGGAGGGTGTCGATTCCCCTGGAACTGGAGTTAAAGACGGTTCTTAGCCGCCATGTGGATGCTGGGGATCGAACCCGGATCCTCTGCAAGAGCAGTCGGTGCTCTTAACTGCTAGGCTATCTCTCCAGCCCTTCATACAAATTTTCAAATCAAATCTAGACCCATGCCCCCTTCCTGCCACCCCACCCCACCAGAGCTCATGCATTCTGCCAAACATGCTTTTCATCTTTTTCTCAGTCTCTTTCAAAATTTTCTATGCAGAAGTTTACTGTTTCAAGCAGAAGCTCACTGTTTCAGTCAGTTCTTTGACCCAGTCTTCTTCTTCTTGTTATTCCTTCCAATATTCATCATTCCAAAATATGCATATATACATGCCACATATATCATAGGTTTTAGCATCTTCAGCTTATGATTTTTTCTTTATTAGGCTGAAAGATGTCATGTTTAAAGGCTCCTCCATGGCAAGCCCAAAACAACATCAGTTCTGCCCTTGTGCTCCACACTGGGGTTTTCCCTTCCCAGGGTCACCAAACGAGGTCCAGTAATGCATCCTGTCTTGATCTTCCTGTACTGGTCTCCACGATATAGCTTAGGTAGTCCAACAATGGCAGTCTATATTCTGAAGAGGCTGAAACCCCAGTAGTAGTTCAGTCCACAAGCTGGATGTCTCAGCAGTCCCCATCTGGCACTGAAGGTTTGGAGGATTCTTGGCGAGATATGAGTCTTCAGTCCATATTGGAAGGTTGAAAAGCTGTGTCTCATGTCTTTGAAGGATGGCAAAAGCAATGGCAGCCACAGGGTAGCTGCACTTATCAGTAAGACAGGCAAAACAACTGTGCTCTTTTTTTTTTTTGCTTTTTGTCTTTTTACTAAGATCTTAAGTTTTATACCTGAAGTACAGTTTCTCAGGCCTTACTATTTATTTATTTCTGGTTATACTTTCCTTTTGGATGTTTAAGGCCATACAGCTAGCCCAGATTGACCAAGGTTTTTATTTTTTAAAGGTCACTTGAGGATCTTGTCCTTTTGACAACTGTGTAACATTTTAGAAAAGGCTTGGACAA
This sequence comes from Rhizomys pruinosus, assembly GCA_009823505.1. NCBI lineage: Eukaryota > Metazoa > Chordata > Mammalia > Rodentia > Spalacidae > Rhizomys > Rhizomys pruinosus. Next base: position 1,417,468 of record VZQC01009508.1, on the reverse strand, counting down.
AAGCTCAAGCAGCCCTGCACAAGAAATACTAAGAAGCACTCCCATAAAATAAATACTGTGGTCAGACACAATGTCATGACAAACCAACCTTTTCCTCATTCCTTTGATATTATATTACTCTAAAATATGTATACATACTCTCCATCCATATACCAAAAATTCCTAACTCTGAAAATAAATGATTGCTTAGATCTAGAACCTGTTACAGGATTCGCAATATAAGAGCACAGTTGTTTTCATATGAGGAGGAATATAACATTAAAGTTGCTCAGTTTGCCTTACAACTAGTAATGTAATTGGTGCTGGCATCCACAGATGATACCATGCATTTGTTTTTCTGGGACTGTGTTACTTCACTTAACATGATATCTTCTAGTTCCATCCATTTACCTGCAAAGTTCATGATGTCATCTTTATGTATTGCTGCATAGAACTCCATTGTGTAGATGTATCACATTTTCTCTATCCACTCATTGGTTGAGGGGCACTTGGGTTGGTTCCAACTCTTCACCATTGTGCAGAGAGCTGTGCTTCAGTTGGTCCTAGGGAAATCCCGATCTAAGCTCTATGCACTCAAGAATACTATTTTAATCAGTACAAATATTTTATTTAAGATGAGTTCAGTATAAGCTGCAGTTTATACAAAACCATCAAAGTCACCTTTGGGCAAAGCACTCTAGACTTTAGCGCGCTCTGCTAACTGTGGCTGGCACTGGCCATGACTTTGGAATTGAAATGTGTCTCAGCTCTTGTCCCAGTCCCCTGGCCAGTTCTTCATGTAAGTCAGCAACAGGCATTACAAAATCATGACAAATTAGATGATGAAAAGTATGTCTTCTCAATATTTAAGCTACAGAAGGGCAGAGTTTATGTCCCTCACACTGTGCCACTCCTTTGGGTTCCTCTCAGTCTTCCAGCCTGTTTTACTGGGAGTCACCTGAGCATCTGAGGGTGGTACCCATCCTGCAGGGCTCCAGGGTGGTACCCATCCTGCGGGGCTCCAGGTATAACTTGGAGGAACAATTTCCAGGTTTAAACTGGGCTGCAGGATGTGAGGTGGCGGTTGTATCTCCATGGTAGAGCACTTGCCTAGAACACTTACAGAGTCTAAGAGTCTATGCCCAGTACTGCAAAATTAAACCAACTACAGAAACTGGCCTGAGCAGACCCAGAATCCTTAACTGCAGATCTTTTGGGAGAAGATGCTTAGAAAATCCTTAGTGCAGCCATTTGTTCATTTATTCCAAGCATAAAGACCTGAGCCTTGCTAGGCCAGACATTATCCTTGGTACCTTGAATGGGGATAGAAGCGAACTCACTGTGCATGTGATGGCTCTCTGCCTGAGAAGGGACTCTGAGTTGTTCTTCCTGCCTTTGTTCCTGCTTTGACTGATGGAATACAGTCTCTTTCTTATTTTCCTCTGGTTCATGTTTATGGATATCCTCACCTCCTGTGTGTCCCCTGGAAACTCATTTCCAGCTCTGACTTGGCAGGTAGTTTATCTGTTTTGCTTTTTAGACAAGATGGTAAGAAGACAGTAAGTCTGTCTTCAGACACTGACGAAAGCCATAAGACACCACACAGTATTTCTATGGTTGTGAGGACACAGCATCCAGGTCCCGTGCTGTCGTGTCTGTCCTGTCCTGTCCTGTCCCGTCCCATCCCATCCTGTCCTGTCCCGTCCCGTCCTGTCCTGCCCTCCCCTTCCCTTTCCACCCCTCTCCCCCTTTTCCTTCCCTTCCCTTCCCTCCCATCTCTTCTTTCCCTGGGACAGGTTCTCACTCAGTAGCCCAAACTGGCCTCAAACTCATCCCAATCCTCCCGCCTCAGCCTCTTGTGGACGGAGATCATAGGTCTGAGGCACAACACTCATCTTTAGATCTTTCTTGAAGTTTACAATTCAGCTCTTCGAAAGATGGTTCTCCTGGCCTAATTGTTTCTAGGTTACAGGGAGATGACGAGGCTCACCCTGGTGTGATTTGGTTGTCCACTGGATGTCACTGTTGCTCCATGGATATGCCCAGGACACAGTCTTGGGGCACTAGGTCTCAGGAACCCTCTATAGGTGTGGCTCTGCATTTTGAACAGGCTGGCTTTGTCCAATTTGCATTCCAGGGACCCCCAGAGCATCTAGAAACAAGGTTGGATTGTAAATAAGCAGCTCAACAAAGAAATGAAATTCTTTTTACCAAGGAGAAACCAGGGGTGATGGGGGGTGATGATCTGATTTAGGTGACAAGGGTGTATTGGCATGCGTGTGCAAAGCAGCCTCAGAATAACTGGGGGGCCTTCATTGTTCCCTTGTCTCCATGCTCAGACTGTCAAGAGTCCGTGCTGCACAGACTTAGCATCCTTGGCTGGGCCACAGGGAGTGGGAAATGGGGTCAGTTCCTAGAGCAGGCCAGGCGGGGCTCTTGGCTTTGCTCAGATATAGGCTTTTTTCATGTCTGCAAGCAGACATGGTCTCATTATGTGATGATCCTGGTAAGCACAGGCGTGTACCAAATTTATTATTTAATGAACAGAGTTCTGGTGCCTAGAGCTATGTGTGTAAAGGAATCTCATCCTGGGTTCTGGGTTTTGTATGTACTTCAGGTACGACAAGAACCAAGGCGGTGAGAACTCTGGGTCTGAAAGCCGGGAGGACGCTCTCGCTGCTGCTGCTCTGGGCTCCCTTCCACGCCTTCTGCTAGGCTTGGACCCCTGGGGACGGGGCATCACTCCCATTGCTTTCCTTCTCTCTCTTGAACCCAGGTAGGAGCTCTGGGCCTCCCACATGGAGTCACTGAAGACAGAGGAAAGAGGTAAAGAGTCCTTGTGTTTTCACAAGCCCCAAGATAGAGCAAGTTGCTTTCTACCCATTACTAACGGGCACTCGGCTTTTCCTTTGGCTCATGTCTGGGTCAGAATTCCTGGGAAAGGCCTAAGATCAGATGTCGGATTTGAAATCCAAGAGATACAGACTTAACTCTGGGCCGGGCCTCGTTCTGGTTATGCAACGTCAGGCAAATCAGCTTATTTAAACTTCAGTTTTCCCTTTGGGGCAATGAAGACACTGATAATCATTATGTCAACCCTGTAGGGTCATGCTGGGGTTAGATGGAATGTGTTTAGAGTGTGTAGCATAGTGTGTGTATATTATACTTGCTGCTAGACTGCTTGCTGCTATTATGGAACTGGGTAAGTTAACTCAAGAGAGGGCAGAAGAAATCTTGTATTGTGAATATACAATTTTAGGGAGGCCTGAAAAAGCCCAGAATCGGGTCACAATATTCACTCACTCACTCACTCATGTAATAAGCATGATTGAACGTCTTCTATTTGTCAGGCATCATACACAGAGACTTTGCCCGTTTCAGAACACTGGTCGTTTAGAGGTGGAGACATCACAGCGGATGTACGGTGTGATGGTCAATCTTGGCCGCCAAATTTATTGGATCTGGAATCAGCTACAAGGCACACCTCTGGATGTCTCTGAAAGGGTATTTCCTGGAAGGACTTGGGGTGGGAGCCCTTTTCCCAGAGTGCATGGCATTTGCCAATGGGATTAGCCCAGAAAGAAGGAGATCTCAGGGAAGAGCTGTTGGACTGCCCAGGGCCTCTCCTGTAAGCCAAGCTAGTAAATCCCCTTTCAATATACGTCTGTTCCTTGAGGTCTATTTATCTGAAGATCTCTGACTAATACCTATAATAGGTTATCATGTTGGTAAACTCCAGCTACTACAGTAAAATGCTTGAGGTAATCAACTCAGGAAGAGGAAGGGTTTATTTCGATGCACAGTTTTGGAGGTTTGATCTGTGGTTGGTTAGTCTGTTACTTTGTGGCCTGTGGCGAGGCAGCACATCATGGTGGGTGCAGGTGGAGTAGGACAGTGCACGTGATTCAGCCAGGGAGTGTGACTAGAAGGTCCTGGCACCTCACTGCCGTTTTGATGGAATTGCCCAGGTGACCCAATGCCTCCCAAGAGGTATTTGTTCTTTTTTTTAAAAGTTATTATTATGATGATGTCTGTATTATTTTCATGTTATCTGTCTGCCCACATGTGCCATGGTGCTCAGTGGAGGTCGGTGGGCAGCTGTGGGGACTTGGTGTTTTCTTTCCACCAAGGGCTCCAGGGATCAAACTCAGTCTGAGTGGCAAGTGCTTTTACCCACTGAACCAGATCATTGGCCCAAGAGACCCTCACTACCTTCTGATAGTCTAAGCTGAGGATCAGGGCTTTAATACACAGGGCTTTTTAGGATGTTTGAGATCCAAATTATAGCAGTTAGCTAGTACAAGGTATTGAGACTCCGTGGATGTGGATGAAAATGTAGTGTAAGGCTGCAGGTAGTTAATAAAAGATTAAATTACATTTTATTTGTGTGTGTGTGTGTATGTGTATGTGTAGGTGTGTGTGAACATATGTGCACATGACAGTGCTTCTGTGGAGATCAGAGGACAGCTTGCTGGAGTTCTTCTGCCATCGTGTGGGTCCCTATACTCAAATGTAGGTCGTCAGGTTTGGCAGCCAGTGCCTTTACCGGCTGAGTCATCTTGCCCACTCTATTTATCTTTAAAATCTGTGAATCCCTTAAAATATAATAAACAAATAAAAAAATAAATAAAATTTGTTAGGTTCAGGGCTGGAAAGATGGCTCAGTGGTTAAGAGCACTGGTTGTTCTTACAGAAGATTGGGGTTCAAATCCCACAGAAGTCTCGAGTTCAAATCCCAGCACCCACACGGCAGCTAACAACTCCATTTCCAAGGGATCTAACACCCTCTTCTGTCCTCCTTAGGCATTGCGAGACATGGGTACACTTAAACATATGCAGACACATGAAATAAAAGAAAAAATTAAAAAAATAAAATAAAATTTGTTAGGTTATTTTATTACAAAGTCCAGGAAAATGGACAGTGATATAGTGGCAGATGACACATGTGATGTCACGCATAGTCTATCAGTCTATCTGGGATGTGCAGTTATTAGATAACAACATACCTAAAAGGCATTTTGATCAAATAGGACTTTTATAATCCTTCACCACATAAATGTTTATGTTCAAAACAATAAAATCAAGATTCCCAGAAAGACACAAGCAGGTTCATATTTCTGTGTTACAATACCTCCCCCATCGGAATCCCCATCTTGCTCTTCTTGTTGGGATTTTACATAAATCAGCTCAGTGTTGAATCTAGCTTAAATTTTTATATGAGTACACAGTGCGTAGATTAAAAAATATGTACAATCAATTTCCTTTTGCTCAACTAATTACTGTAGTTGTGCTCTTTAAGATGCTTGCTGGCAGCACTGCCCCAGGCTAGACCCTTCTTGACAAGCATTGAATTCTGCCTTGCCCTTTTCTCTCTCTCCTACTTCCATGTTAATTGCAGACAAAACTCAGTTTATTTACCAGCAGCATATTTTACAACTGTTCATTTAACCCGCATACTGAGTCCCTATAGTATACACAGTACATCGAACCCAAGTCACAAATTGAATCGCCTTCTTTTTCACTTGGCAAAGATCAACATGATATTGCTAAGGTCAGCCTACTGCCTTGAGTGGAACTCTGTCTACAGCCCTTCAGTGGAAGTTTCTTACAAGAAGAATACATTTTACAACAATGAGGATAAACACTGAAATGACCCATGTTTGAATTCTTTGTATAAGAAAAATCTCATGAAAATAATGGTGCAGGGGCTGAAGAGATGAGTAAGTGGTTAAGAGCAATTGTTGCTCTTGCAGAGGACCTGAGTTTGGTTCCCAGCACCCACATCAGGAAACTTACAACCTCCTATAACTACAGCTTCAGGGGATCCGACACCCTCTTCTGGCCTTTGTGGGGCATCCACACTCACACGCATAGACATAAACACACAGGCACATAAATAATAAATCTTAAAAACATTCCGATGGACAAATCAGATCACTTGTTCCAAAATGCTCAGGTCTGAAAATTACATCAGTGTGACATATAATAAAGGGGAACGATAGTGGGGAACATTTGCTGAACTCCCAGTAATACAAGTAGAATGAAAGAATGATTGCTCGTACAGTTCACATGACTTCTGTAGGAAGATGGATTCTATTTTGTGAAAGGCCCTGTTGTGAGTCTGTAGGCGTGACAGACACCGGAGAGGTTGGGCAGCTGTGGCTGGTGTCAGGGGCTGGATTTCTCATTCGACAAGACAGAGATTAGTGGGGTTTCCAGAATCAACCTGGGATGGTGGCAGCCTAAGCAGGACTGTTGGGGGGGGGCAGGAGGGCAGGCAGATGGACATTTTCTATGAGTACTGAATAGGGAAAAAAATATTTAAGGAATACAGTCTAAGAAGTAATACATCAGGACTGGAGTGATGGCTCAGTTGGTAAAGTGCTTGCTGGGCAAGCATAAGGACCTGAGTTCAAATCCCCAGCACTCATGTAAAAAGCTGGGTGTGGCAGTGTGTACTTGAAACCCCAGCATTAGTGAGGTAGGGTCAGGAGGATTCCTGGACCTCACCAGCCAGCTAGTCTTACTGAGTCCCTGTCTCAAATAATAAGTCAGAGAGCAATTGAGAAACATACCCGATGTCACTTCTTGTCTCCACCTGCACACACACACACACACACACACACACACACACACTCCTACATGTACATAACCCCTACCCCTCAAGAAGTAATATATTTATATTTAACTATTTTTCCTTCCCAGGAAGGTAAGAGTTCATGAGATAAACAGAGAGCCTGGAATTTGAGAACTGTGGGAATGCTTGAACAATGTTCTAGAAGAACAGAAACTACAGACTGTTATTGCTGGAGGCAACTTGGGGATTTCTCAGCCCGAGCATGGGGCATGCCAGATTAGGTACACAAGGCATGAACCACCAACAGGTGTGTGGCAGGCAAAGTGTGGAGGGCACCAGGTGGCAGTCTTCCTGGGAGAGTCCTTCAGTCCCTTTCCCTGAGGCCCCCCTCCTGGGAGAGTCCTTCAGTCCCTCTCCCTGAGGCCCCTCATGGGAGAGTCCTTCAGTCCCTCTCCCTGAGGCCCCCCTCCTGGGAGAGTCCTTCAGTCCCTCTCCCTGAGCCTCCTCCTGGGAGAGTCCTTCAGTCCCTCTCCCTGAGGCCCCCCTCCTGGGAGAGTCCTTCAGTCCCTCTCCCTGAGGCCGCCCTCCTGGGAGAGTCCTTCAGTCCCTCTCCCTGAGGCCCCCCTCCTGAGAGAGTCCTTCAGTCCCTCTCCCTGAGGCCCCCCTCCTGGGAGAGTCCTTCAGTCCCTCTCCCTGAGGCTGCCCTCCTGGGAGAGTCCTTCAGTCCCTCTCCCTGAGGCCACCCTCCTGGGAGAGTCCTTCAGTCCCTCTCCCTGAGGCCCCAGCTCCAGATGCTAACTGGACCTTGCTCCTCCGAGCCCCCATCTTCTCTTACCCGAAGGACAAGGTACAGGTAGAAAGATCTCCTCTCTGACCCAGGCATTTAGCAGCTCTGCACATTAATTCAGCTTCTAGCAACTACAGATTATTCCCTTTGTGCTATTTGCATTTATTTTTTAAATTTTTTTTTTTTTTTTTTTTTTTTTTTTTCCCCTTCCTTTTCCCCCACCCGACCCCATCCCAGATTTCATGCATTCTGCATAACTGTCCTGCATTTTCAGTTTTTTTTTCCATTTTAGCAATACATGATAATTCATGAGTACAAGCCATCCTTCATGTAAAACCAATTTGCAAGCAGTTGTGGTCCAAACCCACACAGCCCCTTGGTCCCATCATCCAGTCGCGGGGGGGGGGGTTGTATGTTCAATCAAGTGATCAAATGAGTGTCGGGCATATTGCTGAGTTTCACCATTCACCCCAATCACAGCCCTTACATTCTACCCACGCCCCCTCTTCTGCAGATTTTTCCTAGGCTTAGAAAAGGGGCAAGGGTGGACGAGAAGCAAAACCAGTCTACTTTCTCTGGAGCTGTTGTCTTGGATTCTTTCTGTCAATTCTGAAAACTCTGTTTTAAGGTGTGCACTTTTTTTTGTTTTTTTTGTTTTTTTGGGTCATAAGAGACAGGGTCTCCCTTTAGGCCCAGCTGCCTGGAGCTTGGTTTGTAGACCAGGCTGGGCTTGAACTCACAGAGATCTAGCTGATTAAAGGTGTTGGCCACCATGGCTGACAAGATGTGCACATTTTAAGGTGCTTCAGTCATTCTGGAGCCTGGCTAGGAAGGTTCTGGAACCTGGCTGGTCAGCCATTCCTTTTTTTTTTTTTTTTTTGACAGGGTCTCCCTATAGCCCCAGCTGGCCTGGAACTCACTCTGTAGACCAGGCTGGCCTTGAACTCACAGAAATCTGTCTGCCTCTGCCTCCCAAGTGCTAGGATTAAAAGCGTAAGCCACCATTCCCAGCTTAAAGACAGTCCTTAGCTGTCATGTGGGTGCTGGGAATTGAACCCGGATCCTCTGCTAGAGCAGTCGGTGCTCTTAACCCCTGAGCCATCTCTCCAGCCCCACCCCCACCATTCCTTTCTTAAAAGGTTGTGGTGTATATGTATGTGTGTGTATGTGTGTGTATGTATGTGTGTGTATGTGTGTATATGTACATGCATGTGTGTGTGCGTGTGTGTCTATGTGTGTGTGCATGTGTGTATGTGTGTTTGTATGTATGTGTGTGTATGTGTGTGTATGTGTATGTGTGTGTATGTGTATGTGTGTGTGTAGGTGTGTGTGTATATGTTTGTGTGTGTATGTGTGTGTGTGTGTGTCTATGTGTATGTGTGTATATGTGTGTATGTATGTATGTGTGTATGTGTGTATATGTATGTGTGTGTATATGTGTGTGTGTCTATGTGTGTATGTGTATGTGTGTGTATGTGTGTGTGTATGTGTGTATTATGTGTGCATGTGTGTGTATGTATGTATGTGTGTGTATGTGTGTATATGTATGTGTGTGTATATGTGTGTGTCTATGTGAGTATGTGTATGTGTGTGTAAGTATGTATGTGTGTATGTACGTGTATGTGTGTGTGTGTGTGTGCGTGAGTGTGTATGTGTGTGTGTGTGCGTGTGTGTGTCTCCTGTGAAGGTGCTCATGGATCCCCTGGATCCCCAGGTATGGAGGTTGGAGGACAACCTCAAGCATTTGTATTCATCTTCCACCTTGTTTGAGGCAGGGTTTCCGTTTTCTCCACTGCGTATGCTGGGCTGGCTTGCCAGCCTCTGAGTATCTCCTGTCTCCACCTCCCACCTTGCAGTAGGAGCCCTGGGGATGACAGATAGGCAGTACTCTGCCTGTGCCAGCTTTATTGGGGTTTGGGGATTGATGTGTGGCAGGTGCTGAGCCCACTGCATTCTTCATTGATTTTAGGGAGATCAGGTCATCCTAAGATTAGGGAGCTCTGCATTCTGTCTGCATGGGTAGGGCTTCACACTGAAGGAACAAGCATTCAATGTGGCTTGAAGCCAGTCCAAACTGTCTGGTACATTGATACTATAATATTGGAACAAAAAGGCCAAAAAGCATTGAGAGCTGTAAGCATGGCCAGTGAGCAGGCTTTGAGGAAGCCCACTAAGTGATCAGGTGATTTTTATTAGCTAAGAATAAAGTGATTGTTGCTATAATAATTTTAAGCCAAAATTTTAATTAGTCTTGGTATTGGTTCACATACATGTTCTTTGGAGAACTAATAACTGCCTGTGTGGTTGAGTCTTCCCCAAACTGCTTTGGTATACTGCTGTAAATTAAGCAGTACAGAAAGGCACTCTTTCATGCCCTTCTTAGCACACACATTGGTAGACAGGAGGATTTATACCACTTATTACCTCATTTCCTGCAACTTTTCCTTGTTTGGTTTCCACAACGCTTTTTTTCCTCTAAATGTCTGGGAGCTAGTGTATATTTTGGCCTGTTTCTAGCTCAGGAACAGAGCCACTACTTAGAGTCCAATTGTTTTAGGTGTTGCTCTGATTAACACCTTCCTCCCAGGGCTTTCGTGCTGAAAGGCTGTGGCAATTTGGAAGATGGGGTCCCGATGTTAACTAGCCATTGGAGAGACAGAAACGACATTCCCAGGCAGGCATTATCCCTGGAAAATAGCAAAGCTACAAGAAATGAACATGAAAATTCAGTCCAAAGGGGTTCAATGAGTTAATGAGGGGTTAAATGGGCAGAGATTTAAACACAGGGGTTTTGTCTCCAAAAAGAGCAACAGCTTTTTCCAGGTTGGGAACTGAGGAGTTAAGCTTTCAGGAGCTCAAAGAATAACAGTGAGGAACATGAGACCCCACCAGCGGTTCTGACCTTCATCTCCAGGGTCCAAAGCCAGACAAGGGTCTTAATTAGCTGCAGAGGAATCTAAAGCTTTGGCAAAAAACCAGCAGACGTTAGAGAAACAAAGCAACCAGTAAATAAAAGAGCTGTATTCTGTCAGAAAAGTTAACTAGGAGAAGCATTTACATAACCTTTGGGTGTTGCTGCTTTCTCCTTTTCACTGCTAGTTTCCCTTGCAGTAATTCCATTTCTAATTTCCTTTCTTATGTTTTCCTCTTAAACTGGCCTCACTGTCTTTCTTTTCTTTCTCTTTTTCTGTCTCTCCGCACCCACACTGTCTTACACCTCACTTTTTTTCTGCCTTTGTTTTTCTTACCTGTTTCTAATCCCTCAAATTCTTTATATGTGTCTTGGAGGAGTATTTACTGTATTTTTCTTATGAAATGAATGCTTGCTTATTACACAAATAAGCTCAAATAATGCAAAGTCCACAAAGTTATGGAGACTTCTCATACATCTGGAGTCATTTGTTTTATATATATATATATATATATATATATATATATATGCATTCATATGTGAGTTTAATTTAATACATACACATTCAAAAAACTTTTTTTACATGATTTATTTTGTGTCTGCATGCCATAGCACCCATATAGTGGTTAGAGGACAACTTTTGGGAGTTGGACCTATCTTTTGACTATGTGGGTCCCAGGGCTGGAACTCAGGTGGTCAGGTTTGGTGGCAAATACCCCATACTTGCTAAGCCAACTCACATGCCCTAAATTTTTTTTTAACAAAGAGAAATCACATACAATTATGCAACTTGCCTTTTTTATTTGCTGATACATCAGGTTATACCTTTACACTGGACTTATGTAGGCAATATGCCTGTTTGAATAGATTAAATTACAAAAATATTTATTTTATTTTTCTTTTTAATTAGAATTTTTGTGAATTTCATACATGATTTCATCTACTCTATTACAATCACAGATTATATATGTATATATGTACATATTTCATATATACATATTCCTATGGAATCAAATTTGTGTCCCCAAATACCAAATGCCTGATTAACCTACCCAGCATCACACCCTTAACAAAAGCTACCTCTCCTTCTCCCAGCAGACACCGCTAGCTAGCTCCTCAGCTAGGGCTGGGGTTTCTTACCCACTCCTCTACTTCTTTGCTGGGGTTTTTGTCTGGCTTGAGCTTACATGGGACTTGTTGATGCTGTCGCCATTGCTGTGAGTTCTTATGAGTAACCACCAATGTATCTGGGAACCTCCTTTTCCTTGTCTACCTTTGGCTCTTTCAATCTTTACACCCCTATTTGCAACAATCCCTGAGGTTTGATGTAGGTATTGGGAGGTTTGATATAGGTGTTCTATTTGGGAATGAGCAGTCCGTAGGTTGTTAGTCTCTGCGTGTTGGCCAATTGTGCTCTGTGGCTAATCACCATCTGCTGCATGAGGAAGCTTCTCTGGTGAAAGCTGAGAGAAGCATTCATCAGTTGCACTAGGGGAGATCTCAGGTCTAGGCCTGCACAAATTCCAATGACCTGAACAGGCTTGGGAGCTGAGATAGATGGAGGCTGCAGGGAGGTATTGGGGTCAATTTATTTATTTTTATTTTAAAATGTGTATGTACTGCTGGGCGTGGTGGTGCATGCCTTTAATCCCAGCACTTGGGAGGCAGAGGCAGGTGGATCTCTGTGAGTTCAAGGCCAGCCTGGTGTACATAGTGAGCTCTAGGCCAGCTGGGATTAAAGGGAGACCCTGTCTCAAAAAAAAAAAAGACAAAAAAATGTGTATGTATGTTTTGCCTGCATATAAGTACACATGTGCATGCAATGCCCATGGAGGCCAGAAGAGGGTATTGGATCCCCTGGAACTGGAGTTATGAATGGTTGTTAGCTGCCATTTAGGTACTGGGAACCAAACTCAGGTCCTCTGCAGGTGCAGCTGGTACTCTTTACTGTGGAGGCGTCTCTGCAGCCCCCAGATTACTTTTTAAAATTAAATTTGTAGTTATCATATGAAGTAATGGTTTTAGATTTTTTATTTTAAGAATTCTAGGGTGAATTTTAACCCCGATAAGATCATCTCACGTTGTGAATCTGTTCATATGCTTGTAGGTGCTGTGATTCATAAAACCTGATTCCATTTAGAAGTACAGCTTGTGTGTTATATTGACTCTATTGATACATGTCTTTGTGACCTCTCTTGGGAACATAGCACAACCGTGAGTCTTTGCTGAAGCCCCAGAGGGACAGGAGATAGATATCTGTGCCCCTCCTATTGGGAATTGGCAGGTCACCTTTTCTTCACTTTCAAAATTAGCGTGTTTTTTTTTATTTTATTTTATTTTTTTATTTTTTTTTATTTTATTTATTTATGTGTATGAATGTACTGTTTGCATGTAGGTCTGTGCACCCGTGTCGTGCAATGCCGCGGAGGTCAGAAGAGGGTGTCAGATTCCCCTGGAACTGGAGTTCTCCTGGAATTGGAGTTACAGACGGTTCTCAGCCGCCATGTGGGTGCTGGGGATCGAACCCGGGTCCTCTGCAAGAGCGGTCGGCGCTCTTAACCGCTAGGCCATCTCTCCAGCCCCTCAAAATTAGCGTGTTTTAACACATGTAGGAGTTCAGGAGTCTGGGCTGACCTCCGAAGAAAAGATAGAAGGCTTCTTCTCTCAATCTGTCAAAGAATGGACTTCAGACCCAGTCTGAGAACATTACAGCTCATAACATCTTCTCTCTCTCTCTCTCTCTCTCTCTCTCTCTCTCTCTCTCTCTCTCTCCTCCCTTCATCCTTCCCTCCCTCCTTTTTCTTCTTGGTGTTTTTTAACACATAGTTTTTACTGAGTTTTTGTGCATTTCATGTAACATATGTTAATCAAATTTAGACCTTGTCTCCCATCTGCACCCCACTGGATTTCATGCATTCCGTCATATATGTTAAGTCTCATCTGGTCAAGCATTTGTATCCTGATGTCCCTCAGTGCAAGTTCATCCACTGGAGTCTAATTAGCCTACCTAGAGTCACTCCCTTAAAGAAGAATTACTCTCTTACCCCATAGTAAACAGTTGCCAATAGTTCCTCCACCAAGGTTGGGGCCATGTTATCCATTTCCCCAATTCCATGCTGGGCTTTGTCTGATTGAATCAGCAGGGAACTTGCACATACTGTCACCATTGTTGCAAAGCCTCTGTTTCCTTATGTCCATGGACCAATTTTGGCTCTTACAATCTTTCTGCGCCCCTTCTTCCACAATGGTCTCTGAGCCATTGTGAGGTGGGTGAGGTTTAATACAGGGGTCCTCTCCAGGGACATGCACTCTGCAGTCTCTTATTCTCTGCACCTTGGCCACTTATGGCTTTCTGTATACATTGCTCTCTGTTAGAGGATTCTTCACTGGTGAGAGTTGAAGGATGTATTAGCACTCTCTCTACTCCCCCTTCTACTATCTTCCATGAGCCTTTGATATTGAGGCTCCACTGTAGATGTGTCACTTAGGGCTGGACATCTCTCAGACATATCTTCTCTGTGTGTTACCAGCTGTGATAGCCTCGATCTGTTACAAAAAGGAGCTTCTTTGATGCATGGTGTATGGTATACTTGTCTGCAGGTTTCATGATTTCATCATTCCTTACTCCATTGTGTAAATGTAGCACATTTTCATTATCCTTTAGTCAGTTGGGGGAACATTTAGGTTGTTTCTGTTTCTTAACAGGGTAGTAGTAGGCAGGCAGCTCGGGAGGCAAGGGCCAGGTGAGGGGAGCAGCCTGTGGGTGGCCTAACAAGCTAAGCTGGAGGATTCAGGCTCAAGTATTTGAATACTGGTTCCCAGTTAGTGGCTTTTATTTTTTTTTTTTCTTATTTGCTTCTTTTTGTTTTGAGATAGGGTCTTGATATACATCTGTAGCTGGTCTGGTAATCACTATATCATCTAGGTTGACTTTGAACTCTTGGCAATCCTCCTACCTAAGTGTCCTGAGGGCTGAGATTATGGGCATGAATCTCCATGCCTGGTTGCAAAATACAATTCTCTCTTTCAAAAATCAGGGAGTCTTTAAGACCAGTTTTCTTCAGCATGGAACTGAATAAAAAATGGAGACAGTTGGGGGTCCTCTTTCCCCAGGGAAGGACTGGCTAACCTGTTCCATGGCCAAAACTTCCATATGTTCTAGCCTTTGTGTCATGGTTGTCACTAAGTTGTAAGATGGCCACAAGAAGGGTGGGGAGTAAATCAGACATCCTTCCTCCCAAATTTGGCCACAGTATAAATTCTTTTATTTTGACAATTGCTCTTTCCCTATTTCTTTGAAATATAGGGAAATTGAAGAAGCAGTTTTTTTTTTATTTCTGTATGTGTATGAATGTACTGTCTGCATGCAAGTTTGTGCACCCGTGTCATGCAATGCCACGGAGGTCAGAAGAGGGTCTTGGATTCCCCTGGAACTGGAGTTTTCCTGGAATTGGAGTTTCAGACGGTTCTCGGTTGCCATGTGGGTGCTGGTGATCAAACCCAGGTCCTCTGTAAGAGCGGTCGGTGCTCTTAACCGCTAGGCCATCTCTCCAGCCCCGAAGAAGCAGGTTTATGGACCTACGTGTCCACAAATAATCATGTTTCTATTCTTTGTGTGTGGGTTTTTGTTTGTGCATGTAGTGTACAGGTGCACATGCATATGCAGATCCATGTGTACATGTGTACAGGTGCACGTGTATACACAGATCCATGTGTACATGTGTGCACATGTGTATGGAAGCTGGAGAACAACCTCAGGTGTCCTTTCTTAGGCACCAGTCTTCCTATTGGGAGATAGGAATCTCTCAGTGGCCTGGAGTTCACCAAGTAGGTGAGGCATGCTGGCCAGCAAGCCCCAGGGATCCACCTCTACCTCCACAGTGCTGAGTTTACACACAGGTGCCAGCTTGGCTGGCTTTTTTTTACATGGATTCTGGGGCACAGAATTGAGGTTCTCATGTTTACAATGTAATTACTTTATTGACTGAGCCATCTCCTTAGCCTTCTGATGTTTCCCTTTTTTTTTTTTTTTTTTACCATTATTGCTATCTTTTTTTTTTTTTTTTTTGGTCTTTTGAGACAGAGTCTCCCTGTAGCCCCAGCTGTCCTGGAACTTGCTATGTAGACCAGGCTGGCCTTAAACTCACAAAGATCTGGCTGCCTCTGCCTCCCAAGTGCTAGGATTAAAGGTGTGTGCCACCACAACCAGCTCATTATTGCTATCTTAATTTTTTGTTCATTCAATGATTTTTTTTTTTTTTGAGACAGGGACCTCTGTAGCTCCAGCTGGCCTAGAACTCACTATGTAGTCAAGGATGGCCTAGATCTCACAGAGTTCTGATTACCTCTGTCTCCTAAATTCTGGGATTAAAGGACATTGTGCCGCCATGCTTGGCTCATTATTAGTGATTTTTTTTAATCTTTGCTAAGTCTTTCCTACATCTTATTTTTCTAGTTTTTTTTTTTTTTTTTTTGAGACAGGGTCTCTCTTTAGTCTCAGCTGGCCTGGAGCTAGCTCTGTAGACCAGGCTGGCCTTGAACTCACAGAGATCCACCTGCCTCTGCCTCCTGAGCACTGGAATTAAAGGTGTGTGCCACCATGCCTGGCCCTTCCCGTTCTTAATCTATCTCCCTATTCTGTGATTTAGATGTGTCAGGTTTGCAGTAGCAGAAAAGTCTTAATAACCATCAGCCATTTTCTTTCAAAGCAGGGCATTAGCTCTCTGACTTTTCCCTATGCTAGGTCAAAAGACCCTCATTTTAGAGGGGTCTACCCTACCCTCTGAAGAAGTGAATGTAGGCAGAGAGATGCCCAGAAGAATCTTGACTAATGAGCTGTGTTATTCTCCCTTATTGCCCTTATAGAACACCCCCTTTGGTCTAGTCATTCTTATGTTGAACACAGATCTCACCTCAAAAGGAAGAAGACATAATTTATTATTATTTTATTTTTTTTATTTCCGTATGTGTATGAATGTACTGTCTGCATGTAGGTTTGTGCACCCGTGTCATGCAATGCCGCGGAGGTCAGAAGAAGGTCTTGGATTCCCCTGGAACTGGAGTTCTCCTGGAATTGGAGTTACAGACAGTTCTCAGCCGCCATGTGGGTGCCGGGGATTGAACCTGGGTCCTCTGCAAGAGCGGTTGGCGCTCTCAACCACTAGGCCATCTCTCCAGCCCCATAACTTATTATTTTTAAAGAGGTTACTTTTCTTTTTTTTTTCTTTTTTCTTTATTTATTTTATTTATTTATTTTTTAACAAATCTAGACCCGTGTTCCCGCCCATTCCCCTACCCCGCTAGAGCTCATGCATTCTGCCAAACATGGTTTTCATCTCTTAGTCTTTCTCAATATTGGTTACTTTTCTTTATATGTCTGAGTGCTATGCATATATATGTGTGTGTGTGTGTGTGTGTGTGTGTGTGTGTGTGTGTGTGTGCCTGTGTATGCAGTGCCTGCAGAGGCCAGAAGAGGGCAATGGATTCCTTGGAACTGGAGCTAGAAATGGTTGCTAGTCATCATGAGGATGCTAGGGATCAAACCCAGGTCCTCTGCAAGAGCAACTAGTACTCTTAACTGCTGAACCATGTCTCCAGCCCCATAACTTATTTCTGAGATGTATATGATGGCGGCTGGAAACTGGGATCTAGGTTCCAACTGAGGAAACAGTCATATAACATTTTACAATGTCCAAATACACTGGTGGTGTTGACTTAATTTCTAAACAAAATGCTTCACTTGTGTTAATGATTCTACAAGGTTGATTGGCTGATTACAACTTTTGTGATTAAGGAGAGTTGGAAGGTTGCAGTCCAGAGCCAGATGATCTTGGGCCCTGCTCTGCTGTAAGCTGCCTACTCCCAGTATATTAGAATGCCTTAATTTATGACTTTTCTTTGTTCTGTTACTATAAAACATTATGAAATTGTCACCATGATGGAGCACGGTATTTGGGGTAATCTGTATTTGGGTTCCTGGGCCATGGTCACTCATATTTGGCTCTAGAATAAATGATGATCTCTTATTCCCCCTGAAGAAAGATCGGTGTTTTTGTGTTGAGAGCAGAAACATCAGGTAGGCAGGTTATGGCAAAATGGGGAAGCTTCAGAAGGTCTCAGAAGAGGTTCTATCTGATGACATCATTTAGCTTTGCGGTTGGCAGAAATTAGTGGTCTGCTAGACTAATACATTCTAAAAGGTTTCATGCAGTAGTCACAGGAATATTAGTTTAGACAGAGGTGGGCAGTGAATGGCTGTTAAGGAAACTAAAGAGTTCAAGGTAATTTGGATCCAAACCTGCAACCCCTCAGCATTGCACAACCAGGATCTTCTAAATCACCCTTCTAGACTGTTTAGTGCAGCTGTGTGGCTCTTTTACTAGGAACTGCACTTCATACTTGGACTTGATTCCATTTTTCACTAAACCTATGCACTAAACCCTGCATCTTTAGGTCTTCATTTCTGAAGGCTTCTATGCAATGAAAATATCACATTAAGTAAAATCACCATGTTTTCTTGTTAATCTGTCTCTTGTTCAAGAGATTTTGCAGGTGAGGGAAAGATTGCTCTCCCACGCCCCCCACCCCCATGGAAGTCATTCCTGTCTTTTAAGTGTTTATCTTAGAAATTTCAACATGTGGTATAACAACACATCATACAGGAATATGTTAGTTATATTTGCTGTCCAATCAGACATCCAAAATCTAAGAAGGACCAAGAGAAAATGGTTACGCTTGTCTGACTTAGATGCTATGGATGTTTGATATTTTTAGTTCTGTCTTGTTTTTCAGTCTCCCCAGTTCTGTATTTTTTTTTTTTTTTTTTTTTTTTTTTTTTTTTTTTTTTTTTTTTTTTTTTTTTTACAGCTAACGGCTTCCTCCTGCAGCATGCGTTTTGGTGTTCCAACATCAGAGACCCTACTCTGGTACAATTTTCATTCATCCTTGAATCAGCTGCTCTAGAATTTCATCCTGTGAAATTCCATTGACAGGTCATATCTTGCCTTTTATTTTCATTTTAGAAAATGTATTTGTTTTGCCCTCATTCCTGATCATTTTGAAAGCTGAAGGTTGAGGGACCAGTGAGATGACTCAGTGGATAACTATGCTTGCTGTCCAATGAGGAAGGGCCTGAACTCTGACTGACTGCGTGGCTGTCCTTCAGGACTCCTAACTATGGCAGCTGGGGAATGCAGCTTACCAGCAGAGGGCTTCCCTAGTATGCATAAGACCCTGAATTTAATACTGAGCAACTTCCCCCCCCCCAAGACTCCCCCACACAATGTTTTTACATTGGAATTAAAATTTTGTGTTCCAACAGCACTATCAACAGAGTTAAAAACTTAACTCAGGGAGTGGGAGGAAAAATTTACAAATCAAATATTCTGAAAGTAATTGATATTCAGGACATATCAGTAATTCCCATAGTTATAATCAACAATTAAAAGCAAACAATATGATTCAAAAGTCAATTTGAAAGACATCTCTCCAAAGAAGATCTATAGGTGACTCATAAGCATTTGAAAAGGTACTCCATGCCACTAATGACTAGGGAAATGTTATCAAAACCACTAGGAGATGCCACTCTGCATCTGCTAGAGATCCACCGTCCTCTGCTTCCTGAATGCTGGGATTAAAGGCAGGCGCCACCACACCTGGCGTTATTCATATTTTTATGTCTATGAATATTTTGCTGCATGTATGTAAGTATACCAACTGTGTGCAATGCCCAAAGAGGCCAGAAGAGGGCGTCAGACCCCCCCAGAACTGGAGTTACAACCAGGGAAAACCACTCAGAACTGTTTAGTTCTGAGACATCTAGCCTTCCACAATGCCAGATTAGACATTCTTTCACATTCATGACACACACTGGTCACTCAGCTTTACCTACAGATCGCTCTATGGGAAGGAGAGTGGCAGGCTGGGAATGTTGGGTCTTGTATCACTGAGGGGTCTGTACTGCTCCTTTTCTTTGACCATTTTAGATCAGTAATTTATTTCACATTGCATTACTTACACGTTCTACTACGGTCTTTGATAATACCAGCTCTTTCTTTGATGAATAGCTCATATTTTACATCAGAAGAGCATGGACAAATTCATGTCAAAATAATTTGACTTGAACTTTTTTTTTTCATTTTTTGAGACAATGTTTCCCAGCAGCCCCAGCTGGTTGGAGCTTCCTTTGTAAACCAGACTGGCCTGGATCTCACAGCCACCTGCCTGCCTCTGCCTCCAGAGTGCTGGAATGAAAGGCTTGTACCACCATGTCTGGCTCAAAGTTTTTTTAAAAAAAGATTTATCCTATTTTTAAATCTCTCTCTCTCTCTCTCTCTCTCTCTCTCTCTCTCTCTCTCTCTCTCTCTTGTATGTGCACATGACTGTGGGTACCCTTGGAAGCTAGAAGGAGTTGGGATCCCCTGGAGCTGAAGTTATAGGTGGTTGTGAGATGGCCTGACATGGGTACTGGAATCTGAACTCTGGTTCAGCATGTGCTCTTAACCACTGAGCCATCTCTTCTGTCCTTGATGTGAATTCTTAATGTGTGCATGTATGCAGGTTCTTCAGTCATTCATTTTTTGCATAAGTATATTAATGTTTTCAGAGAAGAGGAAACAGGGAAGTGGGATGAAGTGGGATAATCACAGAGGCTGTGCTGGCCAGGAGTGGCCTGGAAAGAAGTCCGGGTGGAGATGATATTAAGGATGAAGACTGATGCTGATAGGGAGGAAATTGCAGATACCTGGAGACATCATTTCATGAGGGGAGACTGGCAAAGAGAAAGCCCAGATAGATCAGCTTAAATATAAATGGTGGGGCCAGAGAGCCAGCTCAGCTGCTAAGAGCACTACTGTTCATTTTTTTTTTTTTAATCTTTTTGAGGCAGGGTCTCCCTGTAGTTCTGGCTGTCCTGGAACTCACTCTGTAGATCAGGGTGGCCTTGAACTCACAGAGATCCGCCTCTTGCTGTAGTCCCAGGTTGAGATCCCAGCAGGTACATGGCGGCTCACAAGCATCTGGAACTCTAGTTCCGGGGGCTCCAATGCCCTCTTCTGGCCTTTACAGGCATTGAAGGCACATAGTGAGTGCACTTACATAAACTCAGGCAAAATACTCATATGCATAAAATATTTAAAAATCTAAATGTTGTCAGAGAAGACTTGTGTCCAATTAGGTGAAGATTAGTTAGGCAAATATTAATCTTCAACCATGCAACTCTTACAAAAGGAATTAATGAGGGGGGTGGAGGGGAAGGCTAAGCAGATAAAGTGCTTGCCATATATGTATGAGGGCTAGAGTTCAGACCTTGAGAACCCACATCCTTGTCAGGCAGGCAGGGGAGCCACCAGTGACTCAATCCTCAGAGACAGAGGATCTGGGATGAGTTGGCAGGTAGACTAGCTAGAATCGGCAAGCTCTGGGTTCAGTGAGAGACTCTGCCTCAATAAATAAAGTGGAGAGTGGTCCAGGGAGGGCCCAATGCCAATTTCCTGTCTCTACATGCATGGTCATTTCAATGCATGCACATCACATATGTGTACCTGCAAAACACAGTTTGCTTAGACAATAATAACTAGGCCATCCACTCAAATCTGTAGCATCAATATTCACCACAGGAAGCAGGAAGTACCGTCCCAGCTTTCTTGTTCTGGTCACTTCCAGCAACTGGAGAATATGTCTCTACCACTTGCTTGCTTGTGCATATATTAGCAAACGAGGAGGGCTGTAACCATTTTCTTAGGATTTTATTACGATGACTAAAATAAACACAGGTTCGTGCAGGAATAGAGCGCTATTATCTCTGCATACTTCAGCTTTCCTGGGTAGTTGGAGGGCTTGAACTTCCCATTTAGGGCATATCAATCAAATTTTTCCTATATGTGCAAAATATCACCTGCTTTGTGTGCTTAATAGACAAACAACACAGGTATAATCATGGAGATAGTGTAGAGAAGGATTAGCTGGGCTGCGTGTTCAGCTTTTCTTTCATTACGAACAATAATCCACCTTGGATATGCTCACACTCCGAGTTTCTGGTTTATATACTGCCCAATTAGCGCCCCATTTAATCTGCTCACCTGTTGTTGCTTTGTTCTGATTTTCATGGCTCTGTTGTTTTAAACCCTCTCTTGCATATATTTTCAGAGAAAGGCTGACTGCAGCCACCCCTTGGTTTGGGGGAGAAACTGGAACATTGCCACCATGTGTGAATTGCCTGAATAAAGAAAAGGAGGTCCTGTAATTATTTTATTTTCTTCTCAGCATGTGATTTGTTATTGATGACACGTGGAGAGGGTGCTTTCTGCTTCGGGCTGGCTGAGCCTTCTGCTGTGGCTTGAGCATCTCTCTCTCTGTAGGCTCGAGTTATAGTTTGTTAGGCAGCTAGCAGAGGGAAATGAACATGAACTTTTTAATAAGTCAGCGGGGCTGGCTCTACAATGACTGATGTTCCCACATGCTTGCTGATGTCACAGCTGTGGCTCACTGCAAGGCCGGAAAAGTAAACGAGGACATTTTGGTAGAGCCTTTGGAAAGAGATTATGGACCCATATAGTAGAAACATTTAACAAAAGAGCCCACTAACCTATCCACTTTCTATTTAGGTCTCTTCATTTATTCCCATAGAGTCACACTGGACACTACTATTAAATATTTAAAAAATCAGTATTTTAAAATGTTATTTTTAATTATATGTACCATGGAACTCAAAATAAAGCCCAACTTTCACAATCCCTGACTCAAGGGGAGAACACATGTTAGATTATTATGGAAAGCAGAAATGGTTCTTGCTGTTTCAATAGCCAGAAAGTTAAATTCACATATGTGACTGTGGCAAAACAAAATCAGTACTAAGAGAGCTGGTCTTCAAGATGCTCATCTGGAACATGAAGCAAACACATCTACAAACAAAGGAGCAAACGTCAACAAAGGTAGCTTCCCTTCTCTCCCTAAAAAGAATGCATATCACCGTGTTTACTTAGTAGGCCAATTATTTTAAAAACTGGCTTTCAAGGAAAAAGTCACTCTCTGGCAGGGACCTTACATGACAAGTTCTGTTCCACAGTGGATTAAAACGGTTGAGAGGAGATGCTAACATAACTTCGACTATAGCAGTGTGAACACAGCACTGTAATAATTCATTTAGAATGATGACACCTGAGACCTAATTTAAAAGTCCTAGATGAATACCAGCCTCACATTCAACCCCGAGGGCTGCTGCAAACCTACCTAAGAAAGTCTAAGAACCATAGTGAGTCTAATTGAATTGGACTTAAACGGACCATTGAGATGGCCTAGCTGAGCTCGGGGGAATTCATATTGTCTATACTGAATCAGAATCACAGCTTGAACTGAATAACTGGTTACATTCAATCATGTTACTGTAACTCACGCTTGAGGTAAAGGGGAAACCTTTTGCTATCAGCAAGACTGGATGGAAAACAATTTCAAATCACTTTAAACCCAGTTGGCAACTACTTTGCCAATTATGGAATCCAGTGGGAAAGGTGTGTGCGAGGGCTCAGGACTAAATGATTTATGTCAGGCATCCTGGCCTCCCGAGGCATGTAGGGGAGTGTGTGGAAGGAGGGGTGTGTGGCTAATTATTTCTCCTAAGAATACTTGAGCGAGGTAATTTGTGCTTGCAGATGAGTCACACTGCAGGCTGGATAAAAGGCAAGGTAATCACAGAAATTCCTAAGATCCCATTTAGAGCTGGATGAAGCAGGAACCTCAGGATTCAATACACTTTCTCATCTCTTCATTCTGAACCATTTGGTGTTATAAAACAGAAACAGCAAACTTAGTTCTTTGCTCTAACGGGCGAGTTGGGATCAAAGTCTGTAATTTGTACTTTACTAGTGCATTGGGCTGCTTTCGAAGGGGGACCTTGTACCGGATGACAAGCTATCACTCATCAGATGGATGAGTGCCAATCTGGGGTCCTTTAGAATGACCCTGAGAAGCAAGCTCACCCTCTCTCACTTTGTAAGCCCTACTTTATTTTTTGATGACTCTGGCTGCAGACAGAGATGAGAATTTCTACACTATTCAATGGCTTCTGAAAGAGGGATCTCACCATTTTCTGGGATTTCTATACGAAGCTCTCTCCAGCTGAGAAATGCTGGAAGTTATCTCAAGGCTAATGAGCACTTCCCACACTCCCGGAACAGGAAGGGTAAGAGAGCTCCATTTAGAAACTTACAGTGGGGGCTGGAGAGATGGCCTAGTGGTTAAGAGCACCAACTGCTCTTGCAGAGGACCCGGGTTTGATCCCCAGCACCCACATGGCGGCTAAGAACCATCTTTAACTTCAGTTCCAGGGAAATCCAACACCCTCTTCTGACCTCCACGGCATTACACGAATGGGAGCACCAACCTACATGCAAACGGTACACTCATATACATAAAAAAAAAATAAAATAAAAAAAGAAACTTACAGTGGAGGCACACTGGTTTCTCCAACAGTCTTTTCAGATCCTTGTACTATCTAAGGCATTTTAGAGGTTTTTTTTTTTTTTTTTTGTAATCTTGGGACTATGAATGCTGTGCTTATATTAAATCGGCACCAGGGCGTGGGGCTGGGGTGGAGCGGGGGTTCTTGTTGAAACCTCATGTACATGTGTGGAGAGAAGGTTTGGCCCTTTTGCTTTCTTGTCTTTTGTGTCTTTCAGCAGCTGCCTACTATCATTACCGCTAATACAGTGGATTAAACTTTTGGGCTAGCTGGCGGCTCTGAGCATGTCTCTAATGGTTTCCAAGGCGCACATCCCTAGAAAACACTTCTGACCAATGAACCCCTAACTGCAAATGACACGGGCAGGCTTCATTGAAAATGACACCACTGGAGGGAAGCTTGCTCTCATTTGGGATGTTTCCTCACTGGGGAAAGAAGGCCACTCCAGCAGTTACTCCAAAGGGACACTGCCAAGCAGCATCTCCTTCTCTTAGGCACAGAGCAGAGGGAGCAGTGGGGTAGTTAATGCTCCTATGTGCTAACTATGTACTTAGCCATGTGAGGCCCAAATAAGAATTGCAGCACAGCTAGAGGACAGTGAAATCACAGTCATCCTAGTTCATCCTCGCACAGAATGGGGCAATGTCGACACCTGATTATCAGAATAGTGGCTCCTGTCTGCAACCAATCATGTTTAAATATAGAGCTTGTGAAAATGGAAGTACTGGGCCATCAGAAAGGGGAGAGCGTGGGTGAGGCCTGGGGATTGGTCATTGGCAGAGCTGCCTTCTAATTCTTTGCTGCAGCCACAGTGAATTTATTTATTGGTGGGCCTGCCTCAGCAGCTTCTCCAGAGATGTAAGAGAAATAGACCAGATGACTCAGTCTAAGTTGGCAATTATTATTTTTTTTTTAATTTTTTTTTTATTATTTATTTTTGTATGTGTATGAATGTATTGTCTGCATGCAGGTCTGTGCACCCGTGTCGTGCAATGCCGCGGAGGTCAGAAGAGGGTCTCGGATTCCCCTGGAACTGGAGTTCTCCTGGAATTGGAGTTACAGACGGTTCTCAGCCGCCATGTGGGCGCTGGGGATCGAACCCGGGTCCTCTGTAAGAGCGTCGGTGCTCTTAACCGCTAGGCTATCTCTCCAGCCCGTAAGTTGGCAATTATTTAGAGTGCTTAGTTTGTGCCAAGGTTTGTGTTAGACAAGGAGGAGATGATGGGAATGAGATGATATAGTCTGAGTCCGTTTGGATTTCATACCTTAGTAATTTAGGCTAACTTTATTTATTTATTTTTAAAATTTTTATTTATTTATTTATTTTTATGTGTATGAATGTATTGTCTGCATGCAGGTCTGCGCACCCGTGTCGTGCGATGCCGCGGAGGTCAGAAGACGGTCTCGGATTCCCCTGGAACTGGAGTTTTCCTGGAACCGGAGTCACAGACGGTTCTCAGCCGCCATGTGGGTGCTGGGGATCGAACCCGGGTCCTCTGCAAGAGCGGTCGTCGCTCTTAACCGCTAGGCCATCCCTCCAGCCCCTAATTTAGGCTAACTTTAAATAAATACTTTTTTTAAAATTTATTTTCGTATGTGTATGAATGTACTGTCTGCACACAGGTTTGTGCACCTGTGTCATGCAATGCCGCAGAGGTCAGAAGAGGGTATTGGATTCCCCTGGAACTGGACTTACAGACGGTTCTCAGCCGCCATGTGGGTGCTGGGGATCGAACCTGGGTCCTCTGCAAGAGCAGTTGGTGTTCTTAACCACTAGGCCATCTCTCCAGCCCCAATAAATACTTTTCAAATGATTTTTTGTTTATTTAAAGAAGAAAAGCACTTAGTGCTATGGAAAGATGTAAGTTTGAACAGTCAGGGAGGGCTTCTTGAGGCAAGTTGTTTAGGTTGACTCTGAAGACTAAGAAGTGGCTGTCCAGGAGGAGATGGAATGGGTGAGGCAGAGGGGCATTTCAGACAAATAGCATGAGACATTGTCCACTATGTAGCCTGTATTGGCCCCCCACTGACCAAAAAAAAATACAACTCTCACCTCAGAAAGTAAGAGAGTTTATTCTGGAGCCAAATATGAGTGATTGTGGCCTGGGAACATGAATTAAGGTTCCCTAAAATATCGTGTTCCAAAGTGGTGACACTCTAATGACACTTTTATAATATCAGAGTAAAGAAAGTTAAAAATCAAGACATTATTCTGGGTGTGGTAGCACAGAACTTCAATCCCTGCATTCAGCAGGTAGATGCAGGTGGATCTCTGTGAATTCTAGGCCAGCCTGCTGTACATAGTGACTTCCAGACAGGGTACATAGTGAGACCTTGTCTCAAAAAATCAGTGTGTGATTAAAATCCATTGGAGGGTACAAGAAGTAGGCAGATTTCAGCAAGAAGGGAAATTTGTTATAGGTCTCAGTGGTGATATTCTTAGCTTTTGGATTGGTGGAGTGCTAATGACTTGATAAGAATACATTTTAAAGGTTTTGGTAGCCATAAGGATGTTAGGTCAGACATAGGGGTGGGCAGTGAATGACTGTTAAAAAACAGCCCAAGATAATTTGGCTGTGGTCTGCAACATTTTAACTTTCCACAATCATGAAATTCCATCCTTCATATATATATATATATATATATATATATATATATATATATATATATATATGTATATATGTATATATATATATATATATATGTCTCTATATATGTATGTATTTAGGAATATATATATATATATGTATGTATTTAGGAAGCTTATAAAATAGCAAGTTTCCATATGGCTTTTCAGACGTCCTTTGTTTTAGTTATACCTTCCTCCACCGGGTTTTCTGCCCTACCCTCCCATCCTTCATCCCACGAAAACCTTCTTCCCCATTATTCCCTCTTTCCCCTTCATATCAGCTATAGAGCTTCTAACTTTGACAATTGATCATTGACCTATNCAGCAGTTACTCCAAAGGGACACTGCCAAGCAGCATCTCCTTCTCTTAGGCACAGAGCAGAGGGAGCAGTGGGGTAGTTAATGCTCCTATGTGCTAACTATGTACTTAGCCATGTGAGGCCCAAATAAGAATTGCAGCACAGCTAGAGGACAGTGAAATCACAGTCATCCTAGTTCATCCTCGCACAGAATGGGGCAATGTCGACACCTGATTATCAGAATAGTGGCTCCTGTCTGCAACCAATCATGTTTAAATATAGAGCTTGTGAAAATGGAAGTACTGGGCCATCAGAAAGGGGAGAGCGTGGGTGAGGCCTGGGGATTGGTCATTGGCAGAGCTGCCTTCTAATTCTTTGCTGCAGCCACAGTGAATTTATTTATTGGTGGGCCTGCCTCAGCAGCTTCTCCAGAGATGTAAGAGAAATAGACCAGATGACTCAGTCTAAGTTGGCAATTATTATTTTTTTTTTATTTTTTTTTTATTATTTATTTTTTGTATGTGTATGAATGTATTGTCTGCATGCAGGTCTGGTCACCCGTGTCGTGGCAATGCCGCGGAGGTCAGAAAGAGGCTCGGATCCCCTGGAACTGGAGTTCTCGGAATTAGGAGTTACAGACGGTTCTCAGCCGCAAGTGGCGCGCTGGGGATCGAACCCGGTCCTCTGTAAGAGCGCGGTGCTCTTAAACCGCTAGCTATCTCTCCAGCCCGTAAGTTGGCAATTATTTTAGAGTGCTTAGTTTGTGCCAAGGTTTGTGTTAGACAAGGAGGAGATGATGGGAATGAGATGATATAGTCTGAGTCCGTTTGGATTTCATACCTTAGTAATTTAGGCTAACTTTATTTATTTATTTTAAATTTTTATTTATTTATTTATTTTTATGTGGTATGAATGTATTGTCTGCATGCAGGTCTGCGCACCCGTGTCGTGCGATGCCGCGGAGGTCAGAAGACGGTCACTCGGATTCCCCTGGAAATGTAGTTTTCCATTGGAGGAACGGGAGTCACAGACGGTTCTCAGCCGCCATGGGGGGGCTGGGGATCGAACCCGGGTCCTCTCAAGAGCGGTCGTCGCTCTTAAACGCTAGGCCATCCCCCAGCCACCCTAATTTAGGCTAACTTTAAATAAATACTTTTTTTAAAATTTATTTTCGTAGTGTATGAATGGTACTGTCTGCACACAGGTTTGTGCACCTGTGTCATGCAATGCCGCAGAGGTCAGAAGAGGGATTGTGATTCCCCTGGAACTGGACTTACAGACGGTTCTCAGCCCATGTGGGTGCTGGGGATCGAACCTGGGCCTCGGCAAGAGCAGTTGGTGTTTTCTTTAACCACTAGGCCATCTCTCTCCAGCCCCAATAAATACTTTTCAAATGATTTTTTTTTTTATTTAAAGAAAGAAACACATTAGTGCTATGGAAAGATGTAAGTTTGAACAGTCAGGGAGGGCTTCTGAGGCAAGTTGTTTAGGTTGACTCTGAAGACTAAGAGTGGCTGTCCAGAGAGAGATGGGAATGGGTGAGGCAGAGGGGCATTTCAGACAAATAGCATGAGACATTGTCCACTATGTAGCCTGTATTGGCCCCCCACTGACCAAAAAAAAATACAACTCTCACCTCAGAAAGTAAGAGAGTTTATTCTGGAGCCAAATATGAGTGATTGTGGCCTGAGGAACATGAATTAAGGTTCCCTAAAATATCGTGTTCCAAAGTGGTGACACTCTAATGACACTTTTATAATATCAGAGTAAAGAAAGTTAAAAATCAAGACATTATTCTGGGTGTGGTAGCACAGAACTTCAATCCCTGCATTCAGCAGGTAGATGCAGGTGGATCCTGTGAATCTAGGGCCAGCCTGCTGTTACATAGTGACTTCCAGACAGGGTACATAGTGAGACCTTGTCTCAAAAAAATCAGTGTGTGATTAAAATCCATTGGAGGGTACAAGAAGTAGGCAGATTTCAGCAAGAAGGGAAATTTGTTATAGGTCTCAGTGGTGATATTCTTAGCTTTTGATTGGTGGAGTGCTAAGACTTGATAAGAATACATTAAAAGGTTTTGGTAGCCATAAGGATGTTAGGTCAGACATAGGGGTGGGCAGTGAATGACTGTTAAAAACAGCCCAAGATAATTTGGCTGTGGTCTGCAACATTTTAACTTTCCACAACTCATGAAATGCCATCCTTCATAATTATATATAATATATATATATATTGTATATATATAAGTATATGTTATATATGTATATATACATATGATATATTGTCTCACCTATACTAAATATGTCATCTGAAAACAAACATTGTCATTTCCAATTCATATTTCAAGATTCACATTTTCCATTTTGATTTTATATTACTCTAAAATATGCATACATACCCTCCACCCATCCCAAAATTCCAAGCTGAAAATAAATGGTAGGTTAATTGTAGAATCTGTTAAGGGATTCACAATATAAGAGCACAGTTGCTTTCAGATCATGAGGAATATAACATTAACATTGCTCAGTTTGCCTTATAACTATATACTTGGTGCTACCATCCACAGAAGAGGGATACTATTTGCTGTTTTTCTGTGATTGTGTTACGTCACTTAATACTTCTAGTTCCATCCATTTACCTGCAAGTTTCATGATGTCATCTTTCTTTTCTTTCTTTTTTTTTTTTTTTTGGTCTTTTTGAGACAGAGTCTCCCTGTAGCCCCAGCTGTCCTGGAACTCACTCTGTAGACCAGGCTGGCCTTGAACTCACAAAGATCCACCTGCCTCTGGCTCCCAAGTGCTAGGATTAAAGGTGTGCGCCACCACGCCTGGCTGATGTCATCTTTCTTTACTGCTGCACAGAACTCCATTGTGTAGATGTACCACATTTTCTCTATCCACTCATTGGTTGAGGGCACTTGGGTTGGTTCCAGCTCTTTGCTATTGTGAAGAGAGCTTGTGCTCCAGCTTGTCCGGCCCATAAGAATCTTTAGCACAGGTGCAGCTCTTCTCTTCTACCCAGCCCTGAAACTTCATTTCATACCTGCTGCCCAGCTTCCCATGTACTGGGATTACAGGTGTGTGCCACGTTACCTGCAGCAAGGAAGAGACTGAGACTGGATCATGGAACAGGAAAGGGATAGAGAAAATGTGGTCAGGTGGGAGGGTTATTCCTGATGTGGTGGCAGATAGCCTCACCTTAGGGCCATGAGAAACCACTGGATACCTCGGACTGCAGACTGAAGCAGATGTAGTGGATGTTTGAGCTTCTCTCTAGATGGGGACTATCTAGCCCTTTGACATTGCTATGACATTGACATCTACAAATGTCTCAGGCCATATTCATATCTATCCTGGGATGTATGTGGCCCATAGGCTATAGGTTGGATATATCTCTTCCTGACCTAGTATTCTGGAGCTTTCTACATGGCTTTTGCACCACTTAGGACACAATAGTTGTGTTCAATATTCAGGTATAATCCAAAGAGGAGTATACAAACCCAGAAAACCACCTTCAATCTTCTGCTAACAAGCAGAAGCTTAAAAAAAATAAAGCTTATTGTAGATGCCCTGAAGCCTTTTGTGTCAGCCTCCAGGACCAAGGTCAATTTGAACTAGACCCCAAATCATGCTCTTTACTTCTTTCTCAGTCTTACTAGTGGATTATCAAAGAATTTCAGGGGCTGGAGAGATGGCCTAGCAGTTAAGAGCACCGACTGCTCTTGCAGAGGACCCGGGTTCCATCCTCAGCACCCACATGGCGGCTGAGAACCGTCTTTAACTTCAGTTCCAGGGGAATCCGACACCCTCTTCTGACCTCTGCGGCATTGCCCGACATGGGTGCACAAACCTACATGCAGACAGTACATTCATACACATAAAAAAATAAATAAAAAATAATTTCAAGGCTGTTGTGTATTTTGTCAAAGTTTGCTGAGGAATTAACCTGTCCTTGAATTCACTAATTCCTTTGTAAATATTGGTTTGTCAGATTATTCAGATGACACATTATGAAGCAAAGAAGTTCCTGAGGGGCAGGAGCTGGAAGGGAATAGTAAGAAACTCTGGTGAGGCACCTCAAGATCGCCCTCAGCTACACTGTCTTATGAGCCCCGGCTGGACCCAGAAGTTAAAACTTAACTCAAAGTATGGGAATAGGGAAGTTTAATTCAACTTAACTAGGGCAGGAGTTTGAGAACAGGTCAGCATGAGCCTGGTTGCTTGGGAAATTATTCTACTAACCTGGATTCATGGCTTCTATATTTTATGCTTGGCTTGCTTTGAGAGAATAGGAATTATTACCCCTAAGCTTGGAAACTTAAACTTTTCACCCCTGGATATGGTTTTTCTGTATAAAACTCCCAACCACAGCTCAAGGCTGCACACCTGAGACTGAATGTATGTTGTGTAGTTGTCAGCTGGCTAAAGACTTCCTTTTGGCATCGCTCTGTGTCTGGCTGGTCTTCTTTGGTGGAATGATCCCATTACAAAGCCTAATGCTTGGGAAAGATGCTCCCAGGGATCTCTCTCTCTCTCTCTCTCTCTCTCTCTCTCTCTCTCTCTCTCTCTTTCTCTCTCTCCTTTCTCCTCTGGTCATGCAACCATCCAACACATTTTGAATGAGGTGCCAGGCATGATGTTGGACACTGGAAAACAAATATGACTAGGTCAAATTCTGAGCCCTCAGCACAGCCTCAGTTTGGCACCACAGGGACTTAACCAGATGAGGATGATCACAACGAGAGCCGAATTCCTCTGAGTTCCTAGAGGAACCTGCCATCTCACCTGGGCTCCTGAGAGATGGCTGCCTGCTCACATCACGAAGGCAAGCTGTGGGGAGCTCTGTCTTGACAGAGGGAGAACAAGGGAGTGAGTAGACAGAGGAAGGGGATCTTTGTTACTCAGCTTTCTATCACTGTGACAAAAATCAACTTAATAAGGGAAAGGATTTATTTTGATTCATGGTTTCAGTTCAGTCCATGGATGCTTGGCTCTCTTTGGACCTGTGGTAGCACAGTGCATGATGGAGGGCACATGAAACAGGAGACCAGTTCACCATGAGGCAGCTGGGAAACAGACAAAAAGAGGCCCGGGTCCCAATATTCTCAGCAGAACCTCACTTCTACCAGGAGCCACCCCTTAGAGGCGTCATGTCTTGCCACAGGCATCTGCATGGACAGCTTGGTCCTTGCTATTGGAGACCTCCACCATAACAGGCTCCACAGCTCCAGGCATGGCGGCATGCACAGTAATCCTCACGCTTGAGGGGCTGAGGCAGGAGGACTACGAAATTGAGCCTAGTCTGGACTACAATCAAGCAGAATGGAACAAACAAAACGAAGCTTCTTCCAATTTGGAAAGACACCCCAGGTGAGTGCTGTTGTGGCTGTGCCTGGATGGCCAGGTACCATTGCTGTTGTGAGTTCAGCTTGTCCAAGTTGTCACTCCCACCCACGTGCACATTCGTATACTTTAGCTGCTCAGGGTCTGCCTTCCCTCCTGATCCTCAGGATTCCTAGGGGATGTGGCAGGGAGGGCTGGCCTCCGTGTTGGCATCACCTCCGAGACTCGTGTACTAGTAACTTTTCTGGAAGTAGTTTGAAAATCTCTCTTGTTGAAACCCAGTTTCACAGTTCCCTTGCTTCACTTTGCAAAGGGAGCCAGGACATTTTATTTGCTACCCACTGCTTAACTGTAGCAACTCTCAGCACAATTAAGGTCTTATTGAGGAAGAAAAGGCTTTGATCACCTTTAACAACTCTTGGAACCCCTTCTAAGTGCCTCTGCTAATTCTCACCTCCTTTAATAGTGTGTCTATATTCAGTCACCCCTG
This sequence comes from Rhizomys pruinosus, assembly GCA_009823505.1. Taxonomy (NCBI): domain Eukaryota; kingdom Metazoa; phylum Chordata; class Mammalia; order Rodentia; family Spalacidae; genus Rhizomys; species Rhizomys pruinosus. Next base: position 1,384,998 of record VZQC01009508.1, on the reverse strand, counting down.
TCCCACCCTTGCATAGACCCTGCATATAGTTCCCCAGGCACAGATGTTCACCGACTTAATGATCTCCAAAGCTATTGTTAAAATAATATCTGTGATATCAATAGCATTGGGGTCCAAATGTGGCTTGTGGGGAGCCAGCAAGGCTAGGAGATTGTAATTATGAGCCTCACTTCCAGCCTGGAGCGGGAGGTCTTCCTTCGCCCTTGCATGGTAGAGACTGTGGAGCAAGAGCCAGCTTGGCTTTCAGCCTCAGTTCAAATGATGGCAGTGAGCCTCGTGTGGTGATGCAAGCCTACAATCCTGGTACCCTAGAGGCTGGGGCAGGTGGAGTTTGAGTTTAAGACCAGACTGGGATGCATATTCTTAGAAAATACTAAGGAACAACAAGGCTGGCGTCTAAAGGGCTCCCAATGCATATTTGCTGAATGAGTGCGTATTCCTATTTGACAGCGCAAGTATACTAACTCCTGTTATCCCAGCCTCCATCTCCAGAGTTCTGGGATTACATGCATGCCACTGTACCTACTTTACGCAGTGCTGAGGGTTGAATCTAGAGCTTTGTGGATGCTAAACTACACTCTACCAACTGACCTATATCCCCAGCCTCCACAGACATCTGTGTTTTAAAAGGTTTCTTTAGGTAAACCTGTACACCCAGTTTGGGGCTGAAGGTTCCAGAATGAATCTCCAGGCTTTAGGGGAACACCGTTATTAAGAAGTGCACTTGCGGGGCTGGAGAGATGGCCTAGTGGTTAAGAGTGCCAACTGCTCTTGCAGAGGACCCAGGTTGGGTTCGATTCCCAGCACCCACATGGCGGCTAAGAACTGTCTTTCACTCCAGTCCCAGGGGAATCCAACACCCTCTTCTGACCTCCGCGGCATTGCATGACACGAGTGCACAGACCTACATGCAGACAGTACATTCATACACATAAAAAATAAATAAAAATTAAAAAAAATTAAGAAAAGAGAAGTGCACTTTGCTGAGCTTGGTGATGGAAGCCTGTTATCCTAGCTGTTCAGGAACCTGAGGTAGGAGGATTGCAAGCTCAGATCCTTCCTGGGCATTTTAGTAAGACCCTGTCTCCAAAGAAGTAAAAAAAGGGTTGAGGTTGTTGCTCAGTGGTAGAGGGTTTGCCTATCACACAAGAGGATCTAAATCCCACCTGGGTACTTCAAGAAAAACAAAAACAAAATAAAGAACCAACTCACCTGGCTCCAGGGGACACTTGCTTACCTTGTATATGCCTCTGTTTCTATCTTGAAGATTTGTTTTCTTCAAGCAGTGAGATATAGAGTCTCAGGAATGTCCTCACATTGCATGATCAATAGCTGTGACATAGTGTGTGGATTGTTTATAGTCAGTTACAATACAATGTCTAGCCGGATTCAGGTCCTGAAGGTGACAGCTGGACAGGATCAGGCCTGCTTGCCCAAACCACCGTGGCCCCCTTTGAACGTAATATTCCCACAGGGAATGATGGAGAGAAAGGTGAGATTCTGTTTCTCTTCTGCACCATCAAACCCAAATCCCTTCATGTGCAGAAGTTAGCATGTTGGCAAATGTCTAGGAAACAATGATGTCTGAAGCTGCTTCAATATCTCAACACCAGCATATTAAATGGTCATTTAAAGATGATGAAAGCCAGGCATGGTGGCACACACCTTTAATCCTAGCACTCAGGAGGCAGAGGCAGGTGGATCTTTGTGAGTTCAAGGCCAGCCTGGTCTACAGAGTGAGTTCCAGGACAGCTGGGACTATAGGGAGACCCTGTCTCAAAAAGACCAAAAAAAAAAAAAAAAGATGATGAAATACTTAAATACACATGTAGACGATAACAACTTCTGAATTTCTGGTTCCATTTGTGTAAGAACAATTGTCTAATCTGATAATGAAAGACATACCACTAAGGGGGTTATGGCAGGAGTCTTACTGTGAGAGCCAGGCCAACGGGGGCCACAGAATAAGAATTTGCTTTAAAAAAGTTACTACTTTTTTATAGTTTATAGTTTATTAGTTATTTTATGTTTAATTATTCATTTAAAGGTTTTTTTATTTTTATTTTGGTGTATTGCCTGCATGTGTGAAAGTGCACCTGTGTTGTTTAATGCTCTAGAGGTCAGAAGAGGGCATCAAATCCCCTGGAACTGAAGTTATGATGGTTGTTAGCCACCATGTGGGTGCTGGGAATTGAAAACGTCATGTGCAAGAGCAGCCAGTGCTCTTAACCACTGAGACATCTTTCTAACCCCTAGTTATTTTATTTTATAGTTTATGAAATATTTGTTTTCTAGTGACATGGACTTTGCAAAACAATGGAAGGACTTGTACTTATCATTATGGTAATTATCATCATCATTATTATTGTTCTTGTAGTTTTGAGACAGGGTCTCCATGTAGCCCCAGCCTGTCCGAAACTTGCTATGTAGTCCAAGCTGGCCTCAATCTCACAGAGATCTAGTTTCCTCTGCCTACTGGGGGCTGGGATTAAAGACATCACATCTAGCTTTTCCTTGTATTTTATTTTTATTTTTATTTTTATTTTTTTATTTTTTATTTTTTTTGAGACAGGGTCTCCCTGTAGCTCTGGCTGTCCTGGAACTCACTCTGTAGACCAGGCTGGCCTCGAACTCACAGAGATCCGCGTGCCTCTGCCTCCCAAGTGCTAGGATTAAAGGCGTGCGCCACCACGCCCGGCTATTTTTTATTTTTTAAAAATATTTTATTATTTTTATTTTATGTGTATGAGTGTATTGTGTGCATGCAGCATATAAGTGCACCCATGTTGTGCAATGTAGGCATTGCATTGATCCACAGAGGTCAGAAAGAAGGTGTTAGATCCCCTGGAACTGCAGTTACAGACAGTTATTAGCCTCCATGTGGTGGCTGGGAACCAAACCTGGATCCTTTGCAAGGGCAGCTAGTGCTCTTAACTGCTGGGCCATCTCTCTTTTTTTAACCAGTGAGAAAAATGCTGTGATTTCTTGAAGTTTGGTTTTGTAAGGAAGAAAAACATCTACAAAGGGGATGAAGTCAGGTTGAGCAGACTGGTGGACTCCTTGGAAGAGATCACGTGCCATCACTTTTTGCTGAGCCTGCTTGTAGAAGCTGAAGTTCTGAGATACGGATTCACTTGCTTGGCTTGAACCAAGTGTTCCTTGCAGAGCAGGTCTGCTCAACCTTCAAGTTTTTCTTTCTACTGAGCATAGAGATTTGTTTTCAAGTCTATTCTGCTTCAGCAGAATAGGAATTTTCCCTTTCCATACATATGAAAGTAATTACTCCAAAACTGTACAATGATGTATTTACTCTGATGCTTGGATATGGTCTCAGGAGGATGATTCAGGCTCTCTGTGGCAACCATGGCTTGAGGGAAACCTTTAGCAGGCACTCTTTGGTGGAAAGAGCAAGCCTTGTACTGGGCACGTTCTAAAAAACGGAAATAAGGTCACTCCACTCTGTTCTGTTCTGCCTTCACACCAGGGTCAAATGTAGAGATGGAGATGAAGGAAAATTCTGCCATTGTATGTGTGTTTTAAGTAATTCCAGATGAGAAGTTAAAATGATGAATATTGTTTTCTGAAAATTAGTTTAAAAATGAATTTTCTTCTGCTTCCAAGTTGGCCCCAGGCAAAATAGCAGTTTTAGTTTCCAGAGACCCAATGAGGTTAGGAGCAAGGCCTTGCACTACAGACGGAAGGAGCACACAGGTCGGGGAGGGCAGGGTCTGGCGCAGGTGTTTCCAGTCTGCACCCTCCCAGGTGGGTAGCCTGGGAACGGGGAAACCTTGGGGAAGGACCCTACTGGAATACCTACAAATGAGCAGTCTTTCTTGGAAAATATGGAATATATTGCCTCTCTGGCTCATTCTTTGAATGCTGTACCTGGCCTTGGTTTGTATAGGGAAAGAGAGTCAGGCTAAGTCAGACAGCCAGACTCCAGCATCATCCCTGTATCCAAACATGGTTCCCTTCAGCCATGAAGCTACATCTGCCTGGGCTAGTTGCTGGGAGGCTGTGAGAGATTTCTGCCTCCTTCCTATTCTAGGGTCATTCTTAGAGATGGAGAGCTGCCTGGATGCTCTTGGTCTCCCCCCAAACTATGTGAAGGCCAGGTGGTAAGCAAGGTGAAGGTGACTTTCAGAACCTCTAGACCATGTCTTCTTGCATTCCTGACTCTTTCCTTAATGCCTACATGCCCACAGCTCTTATTCTTGTCAAAGCCTGCTTTTGCTTCCCTAAGCTGAGTGTTCAAGGCTGTGATAATGATTTTAGCTATTTGAGCAAATAGTATGTTATTGAATAATTATGTGATTTTTCACCGAAAACAAAGATTAATTAAACCCCAAATTTCTAGTGGCTATCATTGCATAGGGCACTATGCTAGGCATGATGAATGCTGAGCTGTGTAAGAGAGACCTCTTATATGCAGGATCATAAAGAAGAGAGAAGTTTGTATCTAGTGTAGCTGTCTGGAGCTCTGGTCTATAGAGGGTTTAGAGACCTGGATTGCTTTTATTACATCATCTTGTCTTCTTAAATGGCACTGTTCTTTTCTGGGTGGAATGAATCCTCCATGTGACCTTGCTAGTAATCCCTTGTCAGAAGGGAGAAAGAGCAACTGCACTGCCAGGGGTTTTCTTTAAATAAGTGCGAGACTATATTACATCTGTTCACAATCCATTGCCACATAACACTACTCTGACTTAAGGGCGTCTTAGTGGCCTTATCCAAAGCTAGAACTCGCAAGTTTTCTTAAGCAAAAAGGGAAGAATGGAATCTGGGGAGGAGCTGGTAATCTCTGCCACAGATACAAATGTCCAATATGAATTTAGAAAATAGAAAACTATCAGCAAAACAGATGAGAAAGCCAAGTGCATTAGAAAGTAGGTTGGGCTTGGATGCTGGACTTGGGTTCTAGTCAGCCTCTCCTCTCTGAACTCTGTGTGTGTGTGCATGTGTGCACATGCACGTGTGTGTGTGTGTGTGTGGTGTGTGTGTGTTCTGATTCTGCCACTAACCTAATTTTAACTTAGGGTTAATTATAATTTCTTTTCTTAATATAATCAGTGATTAGGAGGTATTAAATAAATTCTGGCTGTCACAGTTTCCATTGTCACAGTTTCTTTTTCTTTAGTTTTATTTTTTAATAATGTGTATATATGTGTGAGTATGTGCACATGAATGCAGTTCCCCTCATAGGCCAAATGTATGGGATGTCCATGGAGCTGGAATTAACAGGCAATTGTGAGCTGCCTGATGTGGGTTCTGGGAACTTGGGTCCTCTGGAAGAGCAGTGAATGATCGTAACCACTGAGCCATCTCTATAGCCTCTGTGAATTTCTTATTGTAGTGCTTCAATAGCTTAAAGGATAGATATTTTTGAACAGAACAGTCACCGGCACCTAGAACCTCATGAAGCCTGGAGAAAGGACCAGAAGAAGTCTCTCATTTATTTGCATTGGTTCTGCTCACGCTCCCCACCCCCTTGCATATAAACAAGGTAGTAACGTGGGCCTTAAACTTGTATTTGTGAATTCATGCCCATGAAACAATATATCCATCTTATTCTTCTTTTTCCAGACCCTACTCCCAATGTGAGGGGCCCCAGCAGTATGGCAGTTTATCTACCAGAGTGGAACTCTCCCTATAGAATGAAAATCCCTCCATGTTTGATGGTATAGTTTCTGTTGTTCAAGGCTTACAGTGATCTCAAAATGTCCACCATTTCCTATTCTTGGGGATTTTGCTTTACAAATAGATTGTCAACAGTTGGAGGTTGGGATTTTTATAGAGTCTGAAAACAAGACACAGCAAGAGAGTGTTAAATTCAAAACGTGGGTAGGGAGCTCATCCTAAGGCAGATACTACTGTAGGGAGAAGGAGACACAGGGGGCGTAAAGCAGTCTCTGTTCTACATGGTCATGAATCTTTTCATGATGGCTGAGAGATGGCCTGCCTCAAGACAGCAGGGTTGACTAGCAACATTTTTCAAAGTGTTTTATGAAGCTCTCATTTCCAGAGAAACTTGACATTGATCCACAGGCTATTGCACTAGTGGAGCAACTGTATTTAATATATTTACAAAAACTGTGTGTGCTTTTCTGAATTGCAAAGCAAAGAAATATACCTCATTCCTTTCCATTACTCTTGCTCCAGATACATCAATCGAGAATGATCAAGGATCATAGCCGCAAAGTGAGTGGAAATGTCATCCACAGAAAGTCGAATTAAAACTATAGACCTCTGTTTCTGTTCTACAGAGGGGTGGGGATGAAAGAAGAGTCTTCTACGACATTCACAATCCATTACATTTCTTGGTCATTCTAATATTTTATTTTATTTTATTTTTCTTAAATAGGGTCTTATGTAGCCCAGCTGGGCTCAGACTTGCCATGTAGCTGTCTCAGGAACCTCTGATCCTCTTGCCCTTACTTCTCAAATGCTGGCATTACAGACATGTACTACTATGCTGTCTGATAGGGTGCTGGGGATCACACTGAAGGGTTTGTGCGTGTTATGCAAGCATTGTACCAACTGAGTTATACATCTAGCCTAGTTTATAGCTTTTCTGATAATAGTAATCAGAACAATAAACAGGGCAGCTTTGTTGTCTATTATGGGCATGCACCTTGGAGCTTCCTTATCTGGATCTGAATCCTGTGGTAGTTTGAATGAACAATGCCACCCCCCCACCCCCATAGCTTCAAGTATTTGAACACTTTGTCAGTTGTTGGTACTGTTGGGGTGGGGGTGGGGTGCATGGACTCTTTAGGGGGTGTGGCCTTGCTGGAGGAAGTAGGTTACTTACTAGGAGTGGCCCTTGAGAGTTCATAGACTGCCCCATTTCCAGTTGTATTAGTCACTTTTCTGTTGCTGTGACTACATGACCAAAGAAACTTATAAAAGGAAGAGTTTATTTGAGCTTATGATTGACAGTTCCAGGGAATTAAGAGTCCATTGTGGCGGGGAGGCACAGTGGCCAGGGCTGGTGTAGAAAGCCGAGGTTCACATCTTCCAAAGAGCACAGGAAGCTGAGAGAGAGAGAGACACTGGAGACTGCAAGGCTTGTTGATTGAACTAAGTCAACCTTCAGTGATGTACTTCCTCCAGCAGGCCACACCTTCTAAGACCTCCAAAAACAGTACTACTGACTGGGGACAGAATGTCTGAATACTTAAAGCTTATGGGGGACATTCTTGTTCAAACCACCACATTCCACTCCCTGGCCTCCATAGGCTCATGACCATATAAAATGCAAAATGCATTTAGTCCAAGCTTAAAAGTCCCCATCGTCTTTACCAGTCTCAGTTCTATTCAAAAGTCTACAGTTCAAAGTCTCTTCTGAGACCCAGGCCAATCTCTTAACTTTAAGCTCCTGTAAAATCAAAAGACAAATTATATACTCCCAACATACAGTGGAACCAAATGCACATTCCCATTGCAAAAGGCAGGAATAGAGGCATAGTGAGAAAATACTGGATCAGGGGCTGGAAAGATGGCCTAGTGGTTAAGAGTGCCAACTGCTCTTTTAGAGGACCCGAGTTCGATTCCCAGCACCCACATGGTGGCTGAGAACCGTCTTTGAATCCAGTCCCAGGGGAACCTGACGCCCTTTTCTAACCTCCGTGGCATTGCATGACATGGGTGCACAGACCTGCATGTAGACGTACATTCATACACATAAAAGAAATTAAAAAAAAAAAAGAAAATACTGGACCAAAACAAGACTGAAAACCAGCAGGACAAACACCAAGTCCAGTAGTTCCATGTGTGACTTCTGGGACTTTACTTCCAAAGGGCTTAGATGGCTCAGCTCTTCCAGCTTTGCTTGCAGCATACATCTCTTCCTTAGGCTGGTACCACTCCCCATATGCAGCTCTCCTTGGAAAATATCTTTCAGCTCTGGCATCATGAATGTGGTATTAGTCAGGGTTCTCTAAAGAAACAGAAGCAACAGGACGAATATATAGCTATATACAATTTATTGATTTGCTCACGTGGCAGAGCTCAAGTAGTCCAACAGTAGCTGTGCTGCACTGGAGAGGCTGAGAATCCAAGAAACTGCTCAGTCTGCAACGCTGGATGTCTCAGTAGTCCCAATCTGGTGCTGAAGGCCCGGTGGATACCAGGAGATCTGCTGGGCTCAGTACATGCTGGGATCCGAAGGGTTGATCACAGCAGCAAGACAAACTCACCAGTGAGAGAGAGGCAAGCTGCAGGAAAAAAAGACCAGCTCCCTCTGCCATGGCCTTTTATACTGCCTGCTGGCAGAAGGTAATGCCCACATTTGGGTGGGCCATCGGGTTGAGGTGGTCCAATCCGAAGATCCGTTTTCTCTTATTTGTTCCTTAGTCCAGTCAAGTTGACACCCAGGATTAACCATCACAAATCCACCCCTTGTCAACTTGACACACAATAAATAGTCTCTCCTTATGTTATGCTTAAATGTCAATTGCAAACAATGGCACCTAACATGTTATAAGTGTCTCATGTGCAATAGCAAAGCATTATATCTTAGAGTAGGTGGTAATGTCCTTGAGGAACACTTAGTCCTTCAGTATCTAATAACCTAAATATGACAACACTTAACACTTATCTCAGTTGCACATTCAAAAGGGAACAACACAAGTATCTGCTTAATATACATAGATATACGACAAGCAAATTCTTAACCAAATAGGACAAAATTAATATCTATTATAATTCACACGTTCTGCAACTGGTCCCGTGGCCTCAGCGATATTTATGACTACCTTCTTTTACTACCATTCTGTATTTCCTCACCATCAGCAAGCACCTCTGCAGTCTTGGCTCTTTCCCCTGGAGGAGTGACCATACCTTATCGCTGAAGGGTCTGGGCCATTTGTTGTCCTGTCTGGTTTGGGTTTGTTGGAGTTTTCCCATTGACCTTAATCATAGGACATGTAGCACCAGAAGGCACCCTACAAGCATCTCCTGCCTTCCAGACATAATCTTCTGCCCCCATTGTGGAGAAAAAGTCCAATTTCCTCCCGGAAGTCTGGATCAATCACTCCTCCTACTACTGTTATTCTTCTTTAGCCTGTTGGCTTAAGGGCAGTAGAAGCCCAAAGTGGCCAGGGGGAAGTCTTAGCTTCCAGTTCAATGGAACATTTGCTGTATCTCCTGGCAAAAGCACTCCCCCTTTTGGAGCCAAAACATCTAGAACAGCAGAATGCAAGGTCGTGGGTTAGGAAGCAAAAATTTTCCTACTGGGCACGAGGGGTGATAGTGAGTGGAATCACTCCCACTTCCACCCTTTGTTCCTGGACAATGAATTCTGTGTCTATAGGAGAAAAGTACCAGTATAGTGGGCGCTGATTCAAAGCATATATGCCTGCTGGAGGAACCTTGCCCCCAGCCCTCCAGGGTATTGCTACCTAATTGGCGCTGTAACGGTGTCTTCAAGAATGGCTATTCATGCATTCCTATAAGCCAGCTACGTTTCTGGGTGTTGGGGAACATGGGTAGGACTATGAACCTGACCAGGGCCCACTGTCACACTTCCTTTGGCTGTGAAGTGAGTTCCTTGTTCAGAAGCGATCCTGTGAGGAATACCATGACAGTTGGTAAGCATTCTTAAGTCCCTGGATGGTAGTTTTTGGCAGAAGCATTATAGTGCAGGAAGGCAAATCCAATAACCAGAATAAGTATCTATTTCTGTAAGGACAAAACCTGTCCCCCCATATGGAAGTGGTCTAATGTAGTCAACCTGCCACCAGGTTTGCTGGCTGGTCACTCGCCTGGGGAATAAAAAAGCACCATACAGGGGCTCAATGTTGGTCTCTGCTGTTTGAAAATCTGGCACTCCAGGCAGCAGTGTAGCCAGATCAGCCTTGGTGAGTGGAAGTCCAGCTGTCAACCCATGCATAACCTCCATCTCTGTCACTGACCACTTTGTTCATGGGCCCATTGAGCAACAACAGGGATAGCTGGAGAAAGAGGGCTGACTATCCATAGAATGAGTCATCTGATAACTACTTGGTTATTAAACTCATCTCTCTGAGATCACCTTTTTTTTTTTTTTTGTCTTTTTCAAGACAGGGTACCCTGTAGCCCCAGCTGTTTGGAACTCACTCGGTAGACCAGGCTGGCTATTGAACTCACAAAGATCCCCTGCCTCTGCACTCCCAAGTGCTAACGATTAAAGGTGGGTGCGAACCACCCCAGACAGAGATCGACTTTTGATGAGCGCATTTACATGATACAAGCAGATCTTCACAACCTTTACCATCAGAAGAGAGCTACTATCCACATATTATTTCCCCAAATGTGTCTTTCTCAACCGAGTTTCCAGTCATGCTCCTCCAAGTCCCTGACCATCCAGCCAAACCACTGGCTACAGCTCATGAATTCAGTATGATATCAAAACTCCTCGACGCAGTTCTCTTCCAGGCAAAATCCACAACCATGTGCACTGCCCCGAAGTTTGCCACTGTGAAGACTTTCCTTCACCAGTTTCCTTTAGGGTTGTTCAGAAATAGGCGTAATTGCTGCAGCTGTTCCACTCTGGGTGGTGCCTGTCATAGCATGCAGAACCCATCAGTAAACCAGGTCCCTAATCTTCTCTTCCTCAATGCAACTGATCATAGGGCAAACCCCATGAAGGCCATAGGTGCATGCTTTTAGCACAGCAGGGTCATTGTAAACAAGTGGGAAACAAAGGCATTTGGGCAAGTTCTTCATGTAGCTTGTTGTACCCTCAGGGCCTGCCCAGGCTCCTCTGTCACATATGTACCACTTCCTTTGATAACGTAGGACTGTTGCTGGCAGCAATCCTACTTTATGTTCTGGTGTGGTCAGATAACACCCAGCTCATTGATGGGCAGCTCAGTCTCATGGTGACTTGGTGGCCATTATCAAACGTTCAGTTTCCACTAGGCCCAATAGCAGGTAAGAGCTGTCTCTCAAAAGGAGAATAGGTGTTTGCAGATGAAGGTAGAGCCTTACTCCAAAATCCCAAGGGCCTCCGCTGTGATGTCCCCTATGGGAGCGCCACAGACTCCAGACACATCTCTATCGCCACTGATACCTCAAGCACATGGGTCTGCTGGATCATATGGCTTCTAGGGGCAGAGCAGCTGCACTCAGCCTGGGACCTGTTGAAGAGCCTTTTTCCTGTTCAAAGCCCCACTCAATGTTGTGCTGCCCATTCCGAGTTCACCTG
>VZQC01009508.1:1221416-1372537 GCA_009823505.1 Rhizomys pruinosus | reverse complement strand
GTGTTGTAAATCAGCCAAACGTATAATAAGGGCTCCAGCTTGATTTTCTGCCACTTTGGCTCTTTGGCTACTGGAGAGAAGATTCTCTTCCAGAGCACACTTGGAAACCTTTAAACCATTGTTTCGAATCCGGAGCTGGTCAGTTTTATCACTGAGCTTCTTATTTTCCTCTATCTCTTTATCCAGAGATGCTAGGAGCAACCAGGCAACATCATTTTTTTCCTTATTTTTCTGCAATTTATCAAACGTTTTATATATAGAGTCGCTAAATTCCTTGCTCCTCACAAGAGGCAAGTTAGGTGAGTCAAATGGATCTATCTTCATAATTACATCAAATAGTCTGCACCAAGGATTATCATTCCTCTTCATGCCACCAGGAGAGCCTTCAGTAACTCTAGGCTTCATTGGGTTGGAGAGCTGGCTCCAGAGACTACCAAGCCCACTAAAGAAATTCATCTTTTTGGGCTGGAGAGATGGCCTAGCGGTTAAGAGCGCCGACTGCTCTTACAGAGGACCCGGGTTCGATCCCCAGCACCCACATGGTGGCTGAGAACTGTCTGAAACTCCAATTCCAGGAAAACTCCAGTTCCAGGGGAATCCAACACCCTCTTCTGACCTCCGTGGCATTGCACGACACGGGTGCACAAACTTGCATGCAGACAGTACATTGATACACATACAGAAGTAAATAAATGCCGGGCGTGGTGGCGCACGCCTTTAATCCTAGCACTTGGGCGGCAGAGGCAGGTGGATCTCTGTGAGTTTGAGGCCAGCCTGGTCTACAGAGTGAGTTCCAGGACAGCTGGAGCTACAGGGAGACCCTGTCTCAAAAAGACCAAAAAAAAAAAAATACATCCTTTCAATTCTGTTTCTCTAGAACCACTCCTGGTACCAAAATATGTATTAGTCAGGGTTCTCTAAAGAAACAGAAGCAACAGGACAAATATATAGCTATATACAATTTACTGATTTGCTCACATGACAGAGCTCAAGTAGTCCAACAGTAGCCGCGCTGCACTGGAGAGGCTGAGAATCCAGGAAACTGCTCAGTCCGCAAGGCTGGATGTCTCAGTAGTCCCAATCTCGTGTGAAGGCCTGATGGATTCCAGGAGATCTGCTGGGCTCAGTACATGCTGGGATCCGAAGGGTTGATCACAGCAGCAAGACAAACTCACCAGTGAGAGAGAGGCAAGCCACAGGAAAAAAAGGACCAGCTCCCTCTGCTGTGGCCTTTTGTACTGCCTGCCGGCAGAAGGTAATGCCCACATTTGGGGTGGGCCATCCGGGTTGAGGTGGTCCAATCCAAAGATCCTTTTTCTCTTATTTGTTCCTTAGTCCAGTCAAGTTGACACCCTGGATTAACCATCACAAATGTCTTCTTGGGGTCTCTGCTGCCAGCTGGGCTTCACATTCACAGCTTCACGCAATGGCCTATCAGGGCCTTCTTTATGCAGGGATGCCCCTGCTGCACTCTGTCTGGCCTTGTTGGCTCTCCAAAACCATGGAGGAAGAACTGAAGACCCTTTCACTCTTGCATCCTTCATGCCTCTAAAGCCAACACCACGTGAATGAAACTGGTGAGTTTGGCTGCAAGTTCGAGATGGACTCTGTCTTACTTTAACCACATTTTCAACTTTTCTCTGCCCTGAACTTGTTGGAGCAGAAAACCCTTTCAGTATTTTCCTTTCAAAAATTGGAGGCTTAGCTGGGTATGTTCTTGCCCTGAAGGTACTGTTTCTGTTGTTTACTTGTAAATCTCTAGGCCTCTCCTTAATCACTTTAATCTCCTTATCAAAGAGAGCCTCCCCTTCACATGATTTGCCTCCACCATCAATCTTCCTAGTACACTTTTCAGATCCAAATTGTACATTCAGCATTTTTTCTGCCCCATCTGCTCTTTTTCACTGTAGATCTGCACAATATTCACCATTAATAGCCATGCCACCATTTCTACATTAGGCTGTCTTGAAATATCCTCCACCAAAGACATTAGTCCATTACTTTTCAACTTAGCATCAGGCAAGCATTTGGGCTGTGGGCAAACTGCAGCCAGACACTTTGCCAAAATATCCCAGTTGCTGCTTATGTCTTTATTTNTGCCCTATTTTCCTCTGGAACCACATTTTTTTTGCAGCAATGTCTTAATAAAAAAAAAAAAAGAAGGATACTTCTTCTAGCCTACAATTGGCCCCTGTTGAAGATCTCTGCGTTAAGAGTGGTGCCATCGGATAAAGCTTAATTTTCTAGCCCAAAGTTCCCAGAGTCCCGTACCCATTTCTCCAAACATCCAATGGTCAGGTTCTCCGCTTCAAAACCAACAGCCCACTCTCTGGTACCAACCTCTTTGTTATTGGATCCACTTGAGTCATTGGTTGTGATATAAAAGCAACCAGACCAAAGTGAAACTTAATAAAGGAAGATTGTTTATCTAGGTCTATAAAGTATATTGACGGGTTCGCCAGAGGACCTTAGAGTCCGTTGTTTGGTGGGAGTCGGTGTGGGTCTGGAGCTAAGAGCAAAAATACCTGGATATTTGCAGCGTGGATCATGCGAAATGAACCACTAGAGTAATGCAAGAAAGAGCCTATCGTGGTAGAACGTAAGCAAGGGCCCTTTGGTGTAGAAGCTCTGTAGTCTAAGGAGAGCCGCGCCACGCATGGGCCGATTGTTGCGGGATCTTTCCCAATACTAGCCATTAGTTGCGCTACACCGTTTCTAAAGACTTCCCAAACCAGAGCACCCAACTGGGGACGAAATGTGTGAATACTTAAAGTCTGTGGGGGACACGTCTCATTCAAACCACCCCAATCAATTTGTAATGCTCACTCCTGTGCTCCTGGTACATGGTTTTTCAGTTGTTGAATGCAGCATCTGTTTGTGCGTCTGGCTTAAACCAACTACTTGCCAAGGTCTATTCCTGGCACCATGAAAGATTAGGAACTCACACTTTCTCAGGGCTTAAAAGAAGAGCCTCGGAACCAACCGTCATGGTTTTCCTTACTGATAAGTGGCCTTGATTATGGTTGTATTTTATTGTACAATAGACATAAGCCCTGAATGCAAAAACACCTAAAGTTGTAGGAGTCACTAATCAGGGGTGATTCTTTCGCAAGAGGGAGACGTGGATATAAACCTCGTGCCATCCTCATTTTTTTCTTATCTTAATGAAATGATGGGCCAAAGATCAAAAGTTACTTATTGAATATGTTTTTTGGATGAAAATAAGATTAATGAGAGATCCCCTTAACATTGGTTCTAATACTTTTTTGGCAGGTTTAAAAATACGAATCACCCATTATAATGAAAAATGTCTAAAATGTCAAGGTGTCTTTTAACAGATAACAAGTTGACTTTAAGCGGCAACATCAAAATGTTAAAATATTATTTTTTTCTTGGTATACATATAAACTCCTTTAATAACATCAGACATGCAATTTTCTCAATCCAATAAGCCCATTGTCCACTTTCCATGTCCAAGCCACGCCACCACACAACCCCACCAGTTTGTATTTCTTGAGGGACGTCATTTTTTGTATAATACCGTTTTATCGAGTGTTTTGTGTATTTCATGACATCTTTGTTTCGTTTCATTTTAAAGAAATAGTCCCCTTGTCCCAGTCACCCCCCGTCCAATACCAGTTCAAAGCATAGTCTGCCACACAACAGTCCATGCAGAATCTGGTGTTCGCTCAGGTCCTTGTTCTTTAAAGTTTTTCCTACCAAAGGAGGTTATTGCCTTAGGAGGGAGGGCCAAATGTAAGTAAACCGAATATTAAGATCTAGTCGTTGACGCCAAGTCCCTTATGTCGGTAGGGGGTCTTTTCCTCTCACAAAAATTTGTAATTGCCTTTCCAAAATAGGCCTATAATTCCAAGCAAATGGGGCTAATGTAACCAGAGAATTATGTCCGCCGGGAAAGAGACTGTAGTTGAAACTCCAAAAAGAGGTTGTAGAAAAGTGTGCCTTGGTTGAGGTTTTCACCTTTTAATGTCTAACATGCTCTAAAAAGGTGAAATACATTACCAGCTCCACCCAGGGTAAAAAATTGCTTAAAGTTACCAATGGTCTTGAACAGCTAAGTGAGGTTCAGGCTTAGAATTCTAGGTGCCCACGCAGGCACGTGCTTTCCTATACATGTACCCCTTGCATCTTTTTACGAGTTTTTCCAGAGTTTTGTTTTTCAAGACCTGAGGTTATTGGTCTGGGGAGAACTTCACTGTGTTTCCAGTCTTTTTTTTGTCCCCCCCCGCCCCCACGTTTTTTTTTGTGTCCCATCCAACCTGATATTGCGTTCAAAATGATAAATATAACATATTGTGGTGTTTACCCTATATAGAACGTCCGATGTAAAATGTCTCACCTCAACTAAAAATTATGTCATCTGAAAAAAAAATGCCTATGTTTATTCAATACCAAATCATATTTCAAGGGAAATTCAAAACGAATGTTCCATGTGGAATTTTATAATTACTCAAAGAATATGCATAACAATCGGCTCCACCACATGGGCCAAAACATGTTCTTGAGGAGCTCTGAAGAAAGTAAACTGCAGGTTTAAATTCGTGATAACTTGTGTAAGGGATTACGACCAATAGTAGAGGAGCAACAGATAGTTTAGCAATAAGGTATTTAGTAGGGAATCTAGTAAGAACTGTGAATATGGAACAGTATAACAGAGAAAAAGGTGAAGAGAGGGTGAGAAAATTAAAAGGTCTGGGGTGATCGTGCAAACGGTGTACGAGAAAACAAGCGATAGTGGGTGACAATTGGGGGGTGGGGCGAAAGATCCACAAGATGAGATAAGCTAGACAAAATCCATCTCGTATTTGCTTTTTCATCGAATGTGTTGGGCACACGGAATGTGGATATGGCATACTCACTTAAGACAATAGTATGTTAATTGCGTAGATGTAACAATTTCGATCACAGAAAATACATTACAAAGTGTCAGTGAGGTGTTCCCATGGTCTTTACCAGCGTGCGAAGAACTCAAGTTTTGTAGAGTTGGTACCAATGTATAGTCCTCTATCCACTCATTGGTTGAAGGGGATTTGGGTTGGTTTTCGACCTTTTTTTGCTATTTGTGAAGTAGGAGACCAAGGGCTGCAAATAAACAGGGGATTCGTGTCGACAGGTATCCTCGGAGGGTAAGGAATTAGTTCTATGCTGGCGTGGGTATATTTAAAGCCCGGAGCGGGGGTGTAGAGACTGGTCCAGTAGAGTAACGCCGTCCATAATTTTGAGTCCTTTTTAAAGGGGTTTGGTTGTTCTTACCAGTACAGCTGACTTGTCCCAGTGTAGTTGTGGGCGGTACGAGTTTTACATATCAAGGCCCCCAGACGAATGAGATGAGATTTGGACTATTGTTCCAACGCCTTTCCCCACAACCATTTTCTCCACCAGTTTGATCATTCACTGATTTGTATGTCTTGATCCTAGCGTCCCTGAGTTTAACAAGTAGTGAGATTATATATTATGGAATATATGTATAATATAGATAGTAAGTATAGATAGTTGTTTTTTTTTTTTTTTTTTTTTTTTTCTATTTTTTTGGCTTTTCGAGAAAGGGTTCCTCCCTTAGCCCCAGCTCCCTGGAACTCACTTTGTAGAACCAGGCTGGCCTGTCGGACTCACAAAGCAGTCCGCCGCCTCTGCCTCCAATAGCTAGGATAAAGCGTAGCCCATGCCAGACGTCCTGGCGAAATGCAGAGAATTATCTAGTATTTTAAAGTATGGTTTGTGTAAGATTGCAGTTTCTTAATATATAGCGATGTTTGAACCTATTTTAAGAATGTTGTTCCTCAGCCCATCCCCTATTTTTATTTTCCGTGCGGACTTGTTGTGAATCTCCAGTCAGCTCTTTACGTCCATCTTTTTGAGTGAGTCTTTGTTTCTAGTTCTTTGTTTTTTGGAGTAGTTTATAGTAATTCTGAAAGTTTAATGCTCTTCAGATGTATCAGCAAGTGAAGTTTCCCTCCCACTTCTTGTGGGTTTTCTTCTACTTACTCTGATTGTTTTCTTCACGTACGCTTTTGATTAATGAGGTCTCCCACTTGTCAATTTTATTGCCCTTTATTTCTCAACAGGTGGTGTCTGATTTTAGAAAGTCTTTTCCTATGCTATGTACCTTGGTATGTTGCTGCAAAGTTGTTCTTCTATCACCTTCAAGGTTTCATGTTGAAGTCGTTGAAGTCCATTTGGTAGTTGGTTTTTTGTAACATGGGGAGAGGTAGAGGTTTAAGCTGGCATCAAAGTGTTTGACAATAGGTGGTGGTGGTATGATGTTTATTTTAAAACAGCTCTTGACCAAGTTTGTGAAATTGCATATTTTCTACACAAATGCCTTATGAACTTAAAGACATTTTGTAAAACATCTGGATTGAATGCCTTTTTAGGTTAGTAATTTGATCATTCCCTTTGAAATGGCAGCAAAATTCAGTGGATTTTACATGAGACATCATCACAGTTTAAAAAATGGTCAAAGAAAAAATGGGTCAAGAGGACTTCTGTTGTAAATCTTAATTCGACTATAAAGTAGCCATTCTCCTTGGTCCCTGTGATCTATCTTCTTCTCCCTCCAGATTGACTATCCAACTGATATTTCCCCTTCAGAAAATGCTGCTCTTAACTTCAATCAGAGAATTCATGACTAGGTGATCTTGCATTCCAATAACAGAGAATGTTATCATGCTGCAGTGAGGAATATGGCAGACTGATGTAGTTTGGATGTTAAAATGTCCCTCCAATAGACCATGTTGTTCAGAAGGGTAGTGTGTGTGGGGGAGAGAGATTGTGGGACCTAATCAATGGATTGGCCACTTAGGGTTACGGTTTCCAATGAGCTTTTGAGAGTTGGGGTCCTGAGAGGAAAGCCAGGTCATTAGAAGCAGCCATTAAAGGGAATGTGTCCTCCCTGAGTCTCGATGTTTCCTTTTTCTGTCCTTTCTCTTGTCCCCCTTTTGGTCTCATGAGGTGAATTGTTTGTTTTGCCTCTACCACACACCTGTTGCTTGGTCTTGCCCTATCAAAAACACTGGGTCAAGCAACCATGACTTGAAACCTTTGATATCATGGACCAAAGTTAACTCCCTCCTCTTTCTGTTTCAGCTTTTGTAGACAGTCTCACTCTGTGGCCAGTCTGATGCTCAAGCTCATACCCTCACTCCAGCCGGACTAGTGCAGGGGTGGATAGCCCCTTATGCACCATACCTGCCTTAAGACTTAGATGTTTCCATTCTCTCTCTTGATTTATCTATCATATTTTTTTGGAGAGAAGGTCACTCACCCTGCAATCTAGGGCTTGTCCTAGAAACTGTATGTAGTAAGGCTAGTCCTTTGTCTCAGAACTCAAGGTAATGACTCCTCTTCCTCAGTCCCTTGAGTGGCTGGGATATACGATAGGTTGCACGTACACCCGCTGTTGTTTCAGGTGTTTATCTCAGTGACAAAAAATCTGACCCTATGAGAAATAATGAAAAGTTTGGTTATTTTCAAGGAAAGAAATGTTATGTCCAAATAAAGAGCTTTTGCACATTGTGGTAATGTTAAGCTAAGGATGTAAGAAAGGATTTTCCTAGGCTTCTGTGTGGGTAGGATTGGTGGGAAGGGACATGGAGAGATCCGTTCTGGACGTTGCTGAAATAGAGATGTCCTGGGGGACACTCCAACCATAGGTCCATGAGGGACCTAGCTGGGCTGAGAGAAGCCAGTTCATTTTGTTGTAAGTTAGTGTCAACTTGCCTAAATGCTACCAGAGCAGTTAGGAGTGTGGCTTAGAGCATGCAGGGTGGAACTCCTCACTGCTTCTCTCCACCTTTGGTGTCCTGCACCCTTTGTCCCCTGACCTCAAAGCCTTTCCTCATTGTCTCTCGGTATGTCCAGACTCTTCTGGTGCATGTGCCAGAAAAAAGTGTCTGTGATACAGTGCTTTATCTTTTCATGTTGAAAAAGAATGCTAGAGGTGGGCGATGCTTAATCTCAGATTAGCAGAAACTACATGGTGCTAGGATGTTCGGCTGTGCAGTCTTTGGTTAGAGTACAAGTTTTAGATTTCAGGTTTGGGCAGATGTACCTTTTGTGTCATTCATGATAATTTAATTAGGGTAGAAATTTGTTTTACTGTTTGCTGGGTGCCTGTTGACCAGAATAGTCTTGGCAGAAACAACTCATGGAAGAAAGGGGTTGTTCTGGAATTTTGCAGTTTCAGGGCACAATCTGCCCGAGGAATGACTAGAGAACTTTGCTTGTGGCAGTAGGAGCTTGCTGCGTGGCTGTTGTGTCAATCTTGGTGGATCAGGAAGCAGAGATCTCAGGCCAGAGCCTGAAGTAGATATCATGCCCAATCCTGACCTGAGTGACCTAACTGCTACTTGTGCACCTGTTTCGCAGGTCCCACAGCCTCTCCTCAACAGAACCATGGCCTGGGACCAAGTAGTTATGAAACACTTTGCCAAAATATCCCAGTTGCTGCTTATGTCTTTATTTTCCTCTGGAACTACATTTTTTGCAGCAATGCTTTCTTCTAGGCCTCTACCAGTATGGCCTGTTAAGCTCTGCTTACAGTGGTCAACAGCTTTTCTAGCCCAAAGTTCCAGAGTCTTCCACATTTCTCCAAACATCCACATGGTCAGGTTCTTCACAGCCAACAGCCCACTCTCTGGTACCAACTAACTGTATTGGTCACTTTTCTGTTGTTGTGATAAAGCCACCATGACCAAGGAAACTTATAAAAGGAAGAGTTTATCTGAGCTTATGATTGACGGTTCCAGGGAATTAGAGTCCATTGTGGTGGGAGGCATGGTGGCTGG
This sequence comes from Rhizomys pruinosus, assembly GCA_009823505.1. Taxonomy (NCBI): domain Eukaryota; kingdom Metazoa; phylum Chordata; class Mammalia; order Rodentia; family Spalacidae; genus Rhizomys; species Rhizomys pruinosus. Next base: position 1,363,730 of record VZQC01009508.1, on the reverse strand, counting down.
AGCTAGAGCAGAAAGCCGAGGTTCACATCTCGAAATGAGCACAGGAGATCAAGAGAGAGCCTCTGGAGACTAGCAAGGCTTGTTAAGCTCTCTAAGCCTGCCCCCAGTGTCGTACTTCCTCTAGCATGGCCACACCTTCTAAGACTTCCCAAAACAGAGCCACCAACTGGGGACAAAATGTCTGAATACTTAAAGTCTGTGGGGGACACTCTCATTCAAACCACCCCATCAATTTTTCTCACTCTGCCTCCTGTACATGTTTTCAGTTGTGAATCTCAGCTCTTTGCTCTGGCTACCTACTGCCATGCTTCCTGGCCATGAGGGACTCTTCTCGCTTAGGAAGCCTCAGAACCAATAAATGTTTCCTTCTTTAAGTGGCCTTGATTATGGTGTTTTATTGTAGCAATAGAAAAGCCCTAATGCAAACCCTAACTTTAGGAGTCACTAATCATGTGATCTGGAGGGAGTTATATAAACCTCCCATGCCTCAGTTTTCTTATCTATGAAATGGGGCAAAATAAAAGTACTTATTAATATAGTTGGAAGGAAAATAGATTAATAGTCCTAACATTGTTAATACTTTTGGCATGTATCGAATACCAATAAATGAATACAAAAATTCAAGTGTCTTAACATGAACAATTGACTTTAAGCTGGCATCAAATTTTTAAAATATATTTTTTCTTGTTATTAAACTTTAAACATCATACATCATTTCTCAATCCAATTAAGCCCATTTCCCTTTCCATGTCACGCACCCCACCCCACCCCACCTGAGTTTGTTCTTGCATCTTTTTTTATAATACCTTTTATCGATGTTTTGTGTATTTCATACATCATTTTTCAGTTCAATTTAGACATATTCCCCTTTCCCTTTCCCCCACTCCATACCAGTTCACGCATTCTGCCACACACGTCCTGCATCTTTCTCTCAGTCTTTTTAAAGTTTTTCTCCAAAGAGGTTTATTGCTTTGGGCAGAATTTAACCATATCAATCTATTCTTTGACCCAGTCCTTATGTCGTTATTGTTCCTCCACATTTGTATTGCTCCAAAATATGCCTATATGCCATCATGTATGTACCAGAATTATGTCCTCCAGGAATAAACTGTATGTTAACTCCAAAATATGTTTAGGAATTCACTTTTTTCCCTTTAATTTTACATTACTCTAAAATGTGAATACATACCTTCCACCCATATATGTTAATTACCATGTCTGAAAATAAGTGGTAAGTTAATTCTAGGGCCCATGCATTCTTCTATACATGTCTTACATCTTTTTCTGAGTATTTCCAGAGTTTTTTTCAAGACAGGAGGTTATTGTTTTGGGGAGAACTTCACTGTTTCAGTCTTTTTTTTGTCCTTTTTTTTTGTTCCCTCCAACTTATATTGCTTCAATGTATACATATGTGTGTGTGCCTATATATACACATATGTATGTCTCACCTATACTAAAATTATGTCATCTGAAAACAAACTATGTTATTTCCAAATCATATTTCAGGATTCACAATTTTCCATTTTGATTTTATATTACTCTAAAATATGCATACATACCCTCCACCCATGTGCCAAAATTCTGAAGTCTGAAAATAAACTGCAGGTTAATTCTAGAACTTGGTAAGGGATTCACAATATAAGAGCACAGTTGCTTTCAGATCATGAGGAATATAACATTAACGTTGTGCTCAGTTTGCCTTACAACTAGGTACTTGGTGCTAGATCCACAGATGAGGGATACCATCCATTGTTTGTTTTTCTGGGACTGTGTTACTTCACTTAACATAATATTTTCTAGTTCCATTCATTTATCTGCAAATTTCATGATGTCATCTTTCTTTACCGCTGCAAAGAACTCAATTGTGTAGATGTACCACATTTTCTCTATCCACTCATTGGTTGAGGGGCACTTGGGTTGGTTCCAGCTTTTTGCTATTGTGAAGAGGGCTGCAATAAACATGGATGCGCATGTATCTCTGTGGTAGGATGAGTTTTGTGGGTATAAACCCAGGAGTGGTATGACTGGGTCAGTGGTAAGCTCATTTTGAGTCTTTTAAGGGTTCTCCACACTGCTTTCCATAGTGGCTGTACGAGTTTACATTCCCACCAACAATGGATGAGTGTTCCCCTTTCCCCACAACCTCTCCAGCATTTGGCATCATTTGTTTTCTTGATCCTAGCCAGTCTTATTGTAGTGAGATTATATATATATATATATATATATATATATATGTATATATTATATATATTTTTTTTTTTTTTTTTTTTTTTTTTTTTTTTTTTCTTTTTGGTCTTTTCGAGAAAGGGTCTCCCTGTAGCCCCAGCTGTCCTGGAACTCACTTTGTAGACCAGGCTGGCCTTGAACTCACAAAGATCCGCCTGCCTCTGCCTTCCAAGTGCTAGGATTAAAGGCGTGCGCCGCCACGCCTGGCATGAGATGATATCTTAAAGTGGTTTTAATTTGCATTTCCTTAATTATTAGCGATGTTGAACACTTTTTAAGATGTTTCTCAGCCATCCCTATTTTCTCACTTGTGAAGTCTCCGTTCAGCTCTTTACTCCATCTTTTGAGTGAGTCATTTGTTTTCTTAGTTCTTTGTTTTTTGAGTAGTTTATATATTCTAGAAGTTAATGCTCTGTCAGATGTATCAGCAGTGAAGGTTTCCTCCCACTCTGTGGGTTTTCTCTTCACTTCTCTGATTGTTTCTTTCACTGTACAGCTTTTGAGTTTAATGAGGTCCCACTTGTCAATTGTTGCCCTTATTTTCTGCACAGGTGCTGTCTGATTTAGAAAGTCTTTTCCTATGTCTATGTCTTGTAGGTTGCTGCCAACGTTTTCTTCTATCACCTTCAGAGTTTCATGTTGAGGTCTTTGATCCATTTGGAGTTGGTTTTTGTACAGGGTGAGAGGTAGAGGTTTAAGCTGGCATCAAAGTTTTGACATAGGTGTGTATATGTTTATATTTAAAACAGCTCTTGACCAAGTTTGTGAAATTGCATATTTCTACACAAATGTCTTATGACTTAAGAAGTTTTGTAAAACATCTGGATTATGCCTTTTAGGTTAGTAATTTGATCATTCTTTGAATGCAGCAAAATTCAGTGGACTTTTACATAGACATCATCACATTTAAAAAATGGGTCAAAGAAAAAAATGGGTCAAAGGCATTTGTTGTAAATCTTAATTTCGACTATAAAGTAGCCATTCTCCTTGTCTGTGATCTATCTTCTCTCCCTCCAGATTGACGTATACACTGATATTTCCCTTCAGAAAATGCTGCCTTAACTTCATCAGAGAATTCATGACTAGGTGATCTTGCATTCCAATAACAGAGAATGTTATCATGCTGCAGTGAGGAATATGGCAGACTGATGTAGTTTGGATGTTAAATGTCCCTCAATAGACCATGTGTTCAGAAGGTGATGTGTGTGGGGGGAGGAGATTGGACCTAATCAATGGATTGGTCCACTCAGGGGTTACTGGTTCAATGAGCTATTGAGAGGTGGGGTCTGAGAGGAAGCAGGTCATTAGAAGCAAGCCATTAAAGGGAATGTGTCCTCCTGAGCTCTCGTTTCTTTTTCTGTCTTTCTCTGTCCCTTTGGTCATCATGAGGTGAGTTGTTTTGCTCTACCACACACCTGTTGCTTGGTCTTGCCCTATCAAAAACACTGGGTCAAGCAACCATGACTTGAAACCTTTGATATCATGGACCAAAGTTAACTCCCTCCTCTTTCTGTTTCAGCTTTTGTAGACAGTCTCACTCTGTGGCTCAGGCTGATCTCAAGCTCATACCCCTCACTCCAGCCTGACTAGTGCAGGGGTGATAGCCTTATGCAGCCTAACCTGCCTTAAGACTTATTTTCATTTCTCTGATTTTTCTATCATATTTTCTTTGGAGAGAAGGTCTCACCCTGCATCTAGGGCTTGTCTAGAACTTATTATATAGGCTAGTCTTGTCTCAAACTCAAGGTATTCCTCTTGCCTCAGTCCCTTGAGTGGCTGGGATTACTGATAGGTGCCACGTACACCCAGCTTTGTTTCAGGTGTTTATCTCAGTGACAAAAATCTGACTAATGGAGAAATCAATGAAAAGTTATGGTATTTCAAGGAAAGAAATGTTATGTCCAAATAAAGAGCTTTGCACAGTTGTGGTATTTAAGCTAAGGATGTAAGAAAGGATTTGTCTAGGCTTCTGTTGGGTAGGATGTGGTGGGAAGGGACATGGAGAGATCCGTTCTGGACTTGCTGAGATAGAGATGTCTGGGGGACATCCAACCAGAGGGTCATGAGGGACCTAGCTGGGCTGAGAGAAGCCAGTTCAGTTGTAAGTTGTGTCACTTCCTAAAGCTACCAGAGCAGTTAGGAGTGTGGCTGAGCATGCAGGGTGGAACTCCTCACTGCTTCTCTCCACCTTTGGTGTCCTGCACCCTTTGTCCCCTGACCTCAAAGCCTTTCCTCATTGTCTCTCGGTATGTCCAGACTCTTCTGGTGCATGTGCCAGAAAAAAGTGTCTGTGATACAGTGCTTTATCTTTTCATGTTGAAAAAGAATGCTAGAGGTGGGCGATGCTTAATCTCAGATTAGCAGAAACTACATGGTGCTAGGATGTTCGGCTGTGCAGTCTTTGGTTTAGAGTACAAGTTTTAGATTTCAGGTTGGGGCAGATGTCTTTGTGTCATTCAGGATAATTATAGGGTAGAATTGTTTTACTTTTCTGGGTGCTGTGACAGAATATCTGGCAGAAACAGCTCATGGAAGAAAGGGTTTGTCTGGATTTGCAGTTTCAGGGCACATCTGCCACGTAGAATGCCTAGAATGACTTTGCTTGTGGCAGTGGGAGCTTGCTGCGTGGCTTGTTCACATCTTGGTGGATCAGGAAGCAGAGATCTCAGGCCAGAGCCTGAAGTAGATATCATGCCCAATCCTGACCTGAGTGACCTAACTGCTACTTGTGCACCTGTTTCGCAGGTCCCACAGCCTCTCCTCAACAGAACCATGGCCTGGGACCAAGTAGTTATGAAATATGGATATCCTCATGGGTTTAATATGCCTGTGGGGCATATTTCATATTGAACCATAAAAGGAACCAATTATTTTGTTTCCTAGAATAATATTTGAAGATGGGACCATTACCACCTTCCACAGCTAGAAAGACAAATCTCCTGTCCTACTCTCTAGCTTCTCCCCAGAAGCATTCCTCTTCTGCCTTCAAGGTCAACACTTGCCCTGTGTTGAAGCTCTCTACTCATGTATTTGTGGAAACTGTGGCCACACTGCACTTCTTGATTGACTCTGAGTTCCAAAGGAAGTATCTGCTTACAAAATCCCCTACAAAGTAGAGGGAGGAGCCCCAGTCCTATTATCTACCTCTGCACCCTCTCTTTATCTTCCCTCTCTTTTTCTTCTGCATGCATTTGTTCCCTCCCTCTCCCCATGTATCTGGGTCTGGGATGTAACAGCACTGACCATCCACAGCATCAGGCAGGTAAACAAATTCTGCGCTGGTGTTTATAACTTTCCAGGGACCAAGGTCATCCATGCTTACCAAGTGGTGCTTTTCTACACATGTGGTGGGGTCATTTGGTATCTAGGTTATCTCCATTTTAATCCCAATGAAAGAGCTGCTCAGAAAATGCCTCATTTCCCATGTCATTGGTGCTAAAGTCTGCACTGTTTTCCGTGGGGCCACAGTCTGTTGAGGGCGAGTGGGTATGTTGATAGGTCTCATTTAGGGAGAAGTCATTCTAAGCTATGAAAGCAATATAAGCAGAGAAGTGAGCACAGGCAAGTGCCAGGTGTGTGTGGGAACTAGTTAATTAAACGAGTTAGTCACTGAGTCAAGGTTCCGTGCCAGGACGGGGAGGAGATGAGGTTGGAGGCATAGAGCCTCAAGTGACAGGATGAATTTGACATTCCTGCCATCTTTCCTATTTTCTTGTAACCATGGGCCATATCCTATTGTACTGATCAAGACGTAGAAGAGTTTTTCTCCCTTTCTATAAAAGGTGGGCATGGCAGAATGGTCTAAAATGACAACCGAAGATTTCAGATGAGATCTTCACTTGCCTAAGTTTTTGCACAATTCCAAATGCTGGGGCAGCTGTGCTGGAGGAGACGATGCCTGTCCTTACAGAGCAAAAGCTCTAGAGAAACCCGGGGAAGGGCAAGGCATTGGTAGAATGACTCTCGAGAGGACTCAGCATCCCAGCATTTCATGGTTTGAGGACAGACTCTCATAGAACTTAAAGAGTTCAAGAATGAGACTGTCTTATGTCAGAAAACAGACAGACAGACAGGAATAAGGACTGGGAAGGTATTTTTGTTTTTAAATGGAAAGTTAGAAAAGCTCTCAAATTCTCAGAATGTGGGGCTGGAGACATGATCAGTTGGCATCTGGGGTAAGTGTGAGGATCTGACTCCTAAACCTCACACAAGAAAGCCAGGAGTGGTGGCGCGCCTTCTAATTCCAGTGCGGGGAGGTGGGGACAAGGGGGGCTCCCCAGAGCTTCTGGCTAGCCTGGGGGTGAGTTTCAGGCCAGTGAGAGAAACTTCCCCACACCCCAAAAGTTGGATGGCACTAGAGGAAGGATATCTTTGTCGTTCTTTGGTCTGCACACACATATACCCCAAGCACCTGCATACACGTGTGTACCTGCACATACACATGCACACCACACACATGTGCACACCACCATCTGTACCTGCATACATTCCTGCACATGCATATACACATACCTCACGTGAACACACACATACACATGCATGGACCTGCATACACACATACCTGCATGCATGTGTACCCTCATGCACCTGCACACACACACACACACACACACACACACACACACACACGCACACAAACACACTCCCAGGAAAGAGATGCATGTTTTCCTATTGTCAGTAAGGAGCCAGTCTGACCTGATGAAGAATTTTTTTTTAAGCTTCTTCTGGAAGAAACAGTGCAGAGTAACTGAAAATCATACAATTAGAGCAGGAGTTTTGGCTTCTTGCTTGAAGCCCGCTGAGCTCTAAGGCATGTGATTGAAGGTCAAGGAGGGTATGCAAGCAGATATGGATTAATAAACACACTGGAGTGTCTTACTGAGATAGTAATATTTGGATTATAAAACACTTTTAAAAACTATTTGAGCCCATGATTAATTGAAGCTCACAAATTTCAAGCAGTGAAATGTGTTTTACTGCAATTGCTATTAAGAACTCCTATCAGCTATCCGATTCCTTGATTTCCCTAGTGAATTTTGTAATCTAAATTAAACAGAGAATGGTATAAATTTTCCATTTTGGGGGGTAGCTGATTAAAACCAATATCATCTCAATATACCGTCACATAGTAGTTATAGCTGACTCTATGGAACAATTTATTATAGATCTGATTACTTCCAGTATTTTTATGAATTGATCATAAGGCAATTTGAAAACTTACTGATCTAAATAAGTTCAGTAATAACAGAATATACTGCCTGTAAGAATTAATAATGAAATAAATCAGGATGTATGGAAATTAGCACTTCTCCTTGTATAAATTATATTGTCATGAGACCATGAATCATTTCTTGGGCCATCTCTAACTCCACATATAATCTGTGGTGCCCGTGTCATCAGAAATTCATAAATATGTCTGAGATAGAAAAAGTATTTTCTGAACATATTTCTTTCTTTAAAAATTTCCAAAAGAAGGCCAGGGAGGTAGCTCAGTGGATAAAGTGTAAAGTCCAGAGTTCAGATCTCCAGCATAGATGTCAATGCGGGGTGGGCTTGAAGGCCCAGGTGTGGAAGGTGGAGCCAGGGAACCCCCCCCCCCGGAACAAGTCACCTGGGTAGAATGGCCAAATTGGAGAGCTCTGGGTTCAGGTGAGAGCCTTGCATCAATATATAAAATGGAAAGCAGCTGAGGAAGAGAATCAGTGTGAAACACACACACACCTGCGCGCATGTGCATGATCAGCTGTATACACATATGCTCACACACATGAAGACACATGTACACATTTAGCACACATTCATGCCAAAAAGATGTAAAAAGGAGAAAAGAAACAAGGAGATGAAATTAAAATTTGTTAAAAATGATAAAAATGCCTAACAGGCTTCTGCATGTTTATGAAAATAACTGGTTTCTGAATGAACACATGTGCTTTTAGGTGAGATAGAAGTTTATGACTGGTGACTTTCCTTCAACTTTTCAAACGAAAAACTCTGCACACAGAAAGCATAGGCAATTCATCGTGAAAGACCTGCGAGGGGGTGAGAAATAAAGAAAAGGGACCAGGGATATTTCCATTCACTGTCTGCACAGCTGGCTGCTGCATTCTGAAACAGAAACTGGGTGGAGGAAACTGTGAGGAGCGGTTTTGTGCAACGACAAATTGGGAAATAAAACACAAGTTTCTCAGAGAGGTGGGCACGGTCTGCACTGACCCTCTTTTCCTCCTCCTTAGAGGCGCGGCTGGATTCTTCTCAATGGGCTGGAAATGTGCTTTCCTCAAGGGGCAGGAGAGAGTGACATCCATTTCTCTCAAGTTGCCCAGGAATTTTTGTAGGTGCTGGGAAGCATTTATTTTCTATATGCGAGAGTCGGTTGGATTAACTTTATGGAGTGTCTGTGACAAACCACAGACCAGTGGGGGAAGTGGGTAATGAGAGGCTGTAGGTTTTGGGGTGTGTTGCTTAATTCTCCCTTTACCCTTTGATCTCAGCCTCCAAAAGAATGTGAGACTCCTTGTTCTCTTGCTGGAACCCCAAAAGGACTTCTGTCCCGTATCTTTCCACTGTTCATGTGAACATAGATGCTGCCTTGACTTCAGACTTCACTGAGCATTGCATGTCCTAGTTAGTTTCTTCCTGGGCCTATGTTGTGACCTTGAAGGCCACACCCCCATGTGCAGAACTCTGACAAGGCTTGGTCACATAGTGCTGATCTGAGCTGACTGGTTCTTATGAGTTCTCCTTTTCCAGCATGGATCATAGGTTGAGAGACAGTTCCTGCCCCTCTGCACTCTCTTCTCTTCTTGATATATCTTTGCATTGCTGTGTGGATGTGATCAAGGCATCTGAATTCAGAAAGGTCCCCCACACCTAGCCATGCCCCTAAACAATACTGTGTTAAGCTTTTCTTTTTCTTTTTCTTTTATTTTATTTTTTATTCTTTTTATTGATGCTTTGTGTATTTCATACATCATTTTCCAAATCAGTTCAGGCATATTTCCCTTTCCCTTCCCCCCATCCCACCCCACCCCATCCCAGATCATGCATTCTGCCATAACTGTCCTGCATCTTTCTCTCAGTTTTTTTTCATTTTTTAGCAATAAGTGATAATTTATGAGTATAAGCATCCCTCACGTAAAACCAATTTGCAGGCTGTTTTGCCCAAACCCCCGTAGCCCCACCATCCAGCAGGAGTGGGGGCTTGTATGTTCAATCAAGTTGATCAAATGAGTGTCCAGACTATATTGCTGTAGTTTCACCATTCACCCCAATCGCAGCCCTTACATTCTACCACGCCCCCTCTTCCGCAGATTGTTCCCTAGGCTTAGAAAAGGGGCACAGGTGGATGAGAAGCAAAACAGTCTACTTTCTCTGGAGCTGTTGTCTTGGACTCTGGTCAATTCTGGCTGTTTCCTTTCATGGGCTGACAGTTTGTCCAGGAATAACCTTTCGATCCTACTAATGAAGCACAAGCAATTAGATATATAGGTATTTAACGCACTAATAGTTTTGTAGGTTACTTTGGTATAGACACATATGTTTGGATGGTATGTTAATCCATGAATTACATTTTTTCCTGTTAAATATGACAGGGTCTTACTGTGGCTTATAACATCTCCTAACTGTAGAGGATGTAAGCTGTGGCATAGCCTTGGGTTATTCCTCCAAGGAGAGAGCCAATAGCCAATTAGATTTGGATATACAGGCATATGGCTGCCTATGCTGCACAAGTATTTCCAGGCAGTGAGGTGTAAGCTGGGTCTTGATGGTGAGTCTTGCTTGACTCAAGGAGACCCGTATTTGCTTTTTTGTTTTAGTGGCCTTTGGTAACACTCTCTGGTATTCCAGAGGCCACTGTACACTTCAATGTGGTCTCATCATCTTTTCCCATGTTAACGTTAGGTCTTCGCAGCAGGGCCTTATACGCCTCTCTTCTTGCAGGTATCCCGTTTAGAGGCAAGGAGCCTTTACCTTTTGTGGGGCTTGGAGCCCCTGGCCAACATCTCCTTGGTAGAATAATCCATTGCTGATTGTCAGAGCTCCTGTATTAATATATTTTGCTTAAGTTGCATAGCTTAAGGACTTTAGTATTATATTTGGTTCTGAATAGAGAATAATCCTTTTCACAGTTCTTATGTCTATAGTCAATTAAAGAGGGCAGTTTTACTGGTTTTAATAAGAGATTACCTCTATAATAAGTTGTCTCAATTTACAGTTGGAGAACAAACCTCATCATCATCATAATTTCTCCTTTTCTAGGTGGGGAGCAAGAAAGTCTCTCAATATTAAAACCTTTGCGGCACCCTAGAAGGTAAGTTTCATTAGGACTCATTATAAATAGTTGTTTACTACGTAGGATCCACAGAGGGGTTTCGATGATTGTAAGCAATCTGAGGCTTTTCTTCCTTTCAATGTTCAGACGGGTCAACCTTTCAGTTGGCACTTTCTGGTTCATCCTACTCAATGCAAATCTGTATCTTTTTTTCTCAGTCCTTAAGGTGGCAATGCAAAGCTGTATCTTTTCTTTCTCAGTCATTAAGTTGGTGACATTTTGACCTGCTGGAACATACAAATCTTTTCCCGTAGTTAGTCTTAAAGATTTGAATTGCAAAAGGTTTTGACGAAAAGTTTCATGTCTATCTGTATCCCCCCTTTTTTTTTTTAAGCCCACGTTCCCAGAAGACGTTGTATTATACATACCTATAGGTGGAATCAAGAAACAGATTTCATCAATTCACCATGTGTTTTGGGTGACATATATAATTAACTTGGGAAGAAACTTAAATTTTACGTTAAATCATCTATAGGTGCAAGAGAATGCTACAAGGTGATACTGTACAACAGAGAAATTATAGAGAACATTTGTATGTGCCAATCCCAAAATTATTGTTCTACATTTTTTATGTAAAACAAATGTGAACAACAGCGATTTATATTTCCATTTAACTCAGATGCATTACCTTTTATTCAGAGCCTGTAAACCAATGTTGTTTAATATACAACATATTTACTTTTACTAAGTCCTAAAACTCCATGCATCCTGTAGACAGTGTCTGGGCAAAACTGATATTTGTTGACTCAGGTCATTAAATATGCATTAATCGATATACACCTGTGTCCCTCTCCCCCCCTCCCCCCTTCCTAATTAAACATTTCAGTCCATTTTCTGATGCAGTCTTTCTGTTGTTGTTCTTTTACTATGCATCCCTCTCCATGAGAAATATTTATATCTGGGTTATTGGTAGTAGCATCCACATATGAGGGACACAATTTGCCATTTGTTTTTCTGGGACCGTGTTACTTCACTTAACATAATGTCTTCTAACTCCATCCATTTACCTGCAAAGTTCATGGTGTTGTCCCTCTTTACTGCTGCATAGAACTCCATTGTATACATGTCTACAACAAAAATTTTAAACCCCTGAAAAAGGAAATTGAGGAAGACATCAGAAGATGGACAACCTCCCATGCTCATGGATTGGGAAAATAAAATAGTAAAAATGTCCATCCTACCCAACCTAGTGTAAAGATATTAATGCAATCCCAATCAAAATCCCCAAGAGTTCTTTACAGGCTTGGAAAAAATCCTCATTTTCATTTGGAAAACAAAAAGACCCAGATAGCCAAAGCAACCTGTGTGAAAAGAGCAATACAGGGGGATCGCTATACCAGACATCAAAAATACTACAGGGCTAATATCATAAAACAGCCTGGTACTGGCACAAACAGACCAGTTGACCAATGGAAATAAACTGAAGATCCAAACCTGAGCTCATACAATTTCAGCCACCTCATATTTGACAAGGGGGCCAAGAAGACAAATGGAGGAAAGACAGCATCTTCAGTAAGTGGTGTTGCAAATGAATCACCACTTGTAGAAGAATGAAATTAAACCCCTACCTCTCACCTTGCACAAAAGTCAATTCCAGATGGACCAAAGATCTCAACGTGAAACCCCAAACTCTGGAGGTGATAGAAGAGAAACTTGGCAGCAGACTACAAGACATAAGGTAGGAAAGACTTCCTAAATCAGACCAGCAGCTGCACAAGAAATAAGTCGGCAATTGACAAATGGGACCTCATTAAACTCAAAAGTTTCTGTACATCAAAAGAAACAATAAAGGAAGTGAAAGAGAAACCCACAGAGTGGGAGGAAACCTTCACTGCAGATACATCTGACAAAGCATTAATTTCCAGAGTATACAAGCTACTCCAAAACAAAGAAGAAAGAAAAAACAAATGAATCACTCAAAAGATGGACAAAGATCTTGAATAGAGACTTCACAGAGGAGGAATTAGAGATGGCTGAGAAACATCTTAAGAAGTGTTCAACATCGATGATAATTAAGGAAATGCAAATTAAAACCACTTTGAGATATCATCTTACTCCAATAAGACTGGCTAGGATCAGGAATACGAAATGATACCAGTGCTGGAGGTTTGTGGGGAAAGGGGACACTCATCCATTGCTGGTGGGAATGTAAACTTGTACAGCCACTATGGAAAGCAGTGTGGAGAACCTTAAGACTCAAAATGAGCCTGCCATTTGACCCAGTCATACCACTCCTGGGTATATACCCAAGACACATCTTACTGCAAAGATACATGCACAGCTATGTTTATTGCAGCTCTGTTCACAATAGCAAAAAGCTGGAACCAGCCCAGGTGCCCCTCAACTGACGAGTGGATAGAGAAAATGTGGTACATGTATACAATGAAGCTTTTCTTTTTAAAAGCTAATTTTTATTGAAGTTTTGTGCATTTCATACAAAATTTCCAATCAAGTCTAGACTCATGCCCTCTTTCTTGCCCCCCTACCCCACCAGAGCTCATGCATTCTGCCAATCATGTTTTTTATCTTTTTCTCAGTCTTTTAAAATTTTCAATGCAGAAGTTTACTGTTTTGAGCAGAAGTTCACCCTTTCAGTCAGTTCTTTGACTTGGTCTTTTTGTTGTTGTTTTTCCAATTTGCATCACTCCAAAATATGCATATATGCATGCCACATATATCTTTTAGCATCTTCAGCTTATGATTTCTTTTTTTTTTAATTAGGCTGAAAGATGTCATGTTTGAAGTCTCCTCCTTGGCAAGCCCAAACCACCATCAGTTCTTCCCTTGTGCTCCACACTGGGGTTTTCCCTTCCCATGGTCACCAAATGAGGTCCAGTAAGCACCACGTCCTGTCTTGGTCTTCCTGTACTGGCCTCCATGATACAGCCTGGGTAGTCCAACAATGGCAGTCTATACTCTGAAGAGGCTGAAAACCCAGTACTAGCTCAGTCCACAATCTGGATGTCTCAGCAGTCCCCATCTGGCACTGAAGGTTTGGAGAATTCTTGGAGAGACATGAGTCTTCAGTCCATATTGGAAGGTTGAAAAGCTATGTCTCATATCTTTGAAGGGTGGCAAAAGCAGTGGCAGCCACAGGGTAGATGCACTTGCCAGTAAGACAGGAAAAAACAACTGTTCTCTCTCTCTCTCTCTCATATATTATAATATATATATATATATATATATATATATATATTTTTTTTTTTTATGTGTATGAATGTACTGTCTGCATGTAGGTCTGTGCACCCGTGTCGTGCAATGCCGCGGAGGTCAGAAGAGGGTCTCAGATTCCCCTGGAACTGGAGTTCTCCTGGAATTGGAGTTACAGAGGGTTCTCAACCACCATGTGGGTGCTGGATATTGAACCTGGGTCCTCTGCAAGAGCGGTCAGCGCTCTTAACCGCTAGGCCATCCCTCCAGGCACCCTCTCTTTTTTACACTTTTTGTCTTTTTACTAAGATCTCGAGTTTTATACCTGAAGTACAATTTCTCAGGCCTTGCTAATTATTTATTTCTGGTTATACTTTCCTTTTGGATGCTTAAGGCCACACAGTTAGCCCAGATTAACCAAGGTTTTTGTTTTTCTCAAGGTTGTATTAAACTTTATGTGTAAAATGGCTCTCACAGGCTCGTGTGTATGACACTTGGCCCCCAGCTGGTGGCGCTGTTTTGGGAGGTTGTGGAACCTTAGGGAGGTGTGGCCTAGCTGGAGAATGTGGGTGTCTGGTGGGCAGACCATGAGGTTTATAGCTTACCTCTGCTTCCTGACCCATCTCTGCTTCCTGGTCTACCTACACGAGGGTAAGCAGCCTAAGATTCCTGCCTGTGTTAATAAGATACATTCCTACTGCCTCACCTTCCCTGCCATGATGGACTAGACCTTCGCTGGAGAGCAAAATAAATCCTTCCTCTCTTCAGTTGCTTCTTGTCAAGTTTTGGTTGCAGCGATGAGAAAAGTAACTCATACACAGTGCTACATGGTAGGGGTACGATGGGATTCTTAATGCAAAAGCTGAAAGCAGGAATAAGCATAGGCAGCTAAGGAATATTCTCCCAGGTGGACGGGGAAGTTCCTAACGATTGTCTGGAAAGCAGGAACATGTCTCAGGAGGAAAGTCTATGAAGAGGTTGGGAAGGCTGGCCAAGGAAGGACCAGGGATATCCATAAGAAATTACGAGTAGACAGCATAAAGGTCAACAGAGGGCTTTGTTAGGGAGCACTGTAAAATATTCATGAAAAGAATGTTCACAGAGGTAGAAGAAAGTAGACATTGTCAAGAAAGCCGAGGAGCAGATATTTGGATAAGATATAGGACTAGAAAACAGGCTTCCCATGGTACGGACATGACTGCCTGGCACCTATGTATGTGTCCTAAGTAAGAAAAAAACCTCCATCAGCAGCCATTAGTTGCCGTGTTATCTGGGGTGGGGGTGGGAGGGCCTTGTGAAATACCCCCATCCACACTGGCATGTTGACTGGTTTGGTCCACCCATTTTTAATATTTTGATGATACTTTAAAAAATACCTTTAGTAGCCGGGCATGGTGGCGTACGCCTTTAATCCTAGCACTTGGGAGGCAGAGGCAGGTGGATCTTTGTGAGTTCAAGGCCCGCCTGGTCTACAGAGCAAGTTCCAGGACAGCCTGGGGCTACAGGGAGACCCCCTGTCTCAAAAAGACCAAAAAAAATATCTTTAGTAATTCTATCAGTTATGTGGTGTAAAATAATCAAAGTTAATGTAGTGCTTGTAGCACTCGTAAAGGATATTTACTGAAGTTTCTATACATATATTGTTTAATATATTTCATATTTATATATGATTTCATATATAAAATATAAACTATGAACATTTAATATATAATTATTCAATTTGATTTATAAAACTTTTAACATAGTTTAGCCAAATTTAGTGCTTTTATTTAAAAATAAGTATCCATCTTTTTATATTCCAGACACTGTTCTAAAAGGCAGGGGGAATGCTAGCAAGAAAGACAAGCTTTTAGTAAAGGTGAGTCACTGAAGATGAGTTGTGACAGATAAGGGGGTAACTGTTGGTAGAGGGTGTCATTTAGAGAGGTGGTCAGGGAAGGTCACACTAAGAAGAGACATTAGAGTACAGCATAAAGTGTCTTTGTAATGGCAAGTTTTGCATAACATTTTAAAGGACCCTTTAACAGACTGCTTCAAAAGCCAGGCCATCAGTAATTGTGTTTCAGAGGTCACAAATATGCACCTGCAGCATGAGAGAGAGAGAGATTGTGCCTAATGCTATGCCTGACTGTGTGCCAAAGGGCACTGTATGACTTAACATGTCCCAAGATCACATGAAACAGAATGAAAGATGCTCAGCCTGGTGGGATGATCTGGCAGGGCACTCTCCTGTGGGGAACCACATCAGTGCAAAGGCACCGCAAAGAGGCTGAGTGCAGTTGTTTCCTGGTGTGCGACTAGGATAAGCCACCCTCCCAAAGTGGTGTCATGATACGCTGTGATATGTGTTTGTGGGCATATGAAGAAACACAAGAAGTGGGTACAATTTTCAGTATTAACCATACCCTGGAAAATATGTATTCTTCCTTTTATTCCAAATCTCAATTTTTGTATTTCTTCATTTGGAAATGGAGGATGATCTTACTTTGGGGGTTGTCTTATTTTGGACACAGCAGAAGGACCTGTCTTATGGCTGTATGATCAGGGCCAAGCACTCCCTGCTCAGACCTCCTATATAGCTGGGCATAGTGGCAACATGCCCAGCACTTGGGAAATCTGAGGTAGGGGGATCATCAAAATTGAAAGGCAGCCTGGGCTACACAGCAAGATCCTGTCTCTGTTCTGCAACAATAACACACAAAACAAAACAAATACACATATGTGCATATGAAGAGTACTTGTTGCACAGAATGTAAAGAGAGGTGTTTGAAGGTTTGTATGCTAGTTGAAGTCTCTGTCCTTACAGCCAGAGTTGCATATTAAACCACCTGCTAGGGAACAATACCTATCTCAGTTTCTGAGAAGTTGAACCCAAACCGCCCAGAACAATCTCTACTTTGTGTGGCTCTGAATGTGTAATACATAGCAGGACCCTTACCTAAAGGAAACTCCTAGCCTTTGTACAGCCTAGAATGTGTAGATGAGATAAATGGGGTTCTAGGATTTGTACAGTCAGCGCTCTGTGTTAAGGTTTTCACTCCTCAACTCAACTCAGTTGGAAACATTTGAAAAAAATGTGACTTCACTGAAAAGGTAGATTCTTTCATTACCTCAACTTCTCTTCCTTCCTTCCTTCCTTCCTTCCTTCCTTCCTTCCTTCCTTCCTTCCTTCCTTCCTTCCTTCCTTCCTCCCTCCCTCCCTCCTTCCCTCCCTCCCTCCCTCCCTTTCTTTTGTCTTTTGAGACACAGTCACCCTATAGTTTTTGCTGGTCTGGAACTCACTAATATAGACCAGGCTGGCCTGAACCTTATAGAGATCTGCCTGCCTCTGCCTCCTGAATGCTGGGATTAAAGACATGTGCCAGGACACCTGGCTCAAATTGCCTCAATTGATTAAACAATGCCACATAGCAGCTTTTTCATAGTATTTACATTGTGCTAGGAATTATAAGTAGATATAAACAGGAGTATATGCATAGGTTATATGAAAATCTTATGGCCTTTTATATGAGTAGCTGTAGATGTTGATATGCATGAGGGGTCCTAGCCTCATGGGCACATGCTGTACTTCCTGCTGAAGCTCTGAGGCACAGAGGGAAGACTCATCAGAACAGGAATGGGGAGAGGCCAGTTAATATGACTGAGGGGTGCCAGAAAGCCTGTTGGACCTGGTATATCCTTGCTGATTTGTTAAAGGGAAAAATTTGTAACAATGACTGTCTTCAGCCAAGTTGGTGCCTCATTTTTTTTCCTGTCAGCCTAGGGAGGACCTTCTGGAATGAGACCAGTGAGCTGGGTTTCAGTGGACCAGAATGCAGGCAAATTCTTAAAGGCTTAAGGAGGCTAAGGACAGACAGAACTTACTCTAGAGAAAATGCATACGTCCATGTGGGAGGTGGAATTCTAAGATGACCCATGCCTACAAGTCTGGCGTCATCATCTTTCCCAGATCTGGGTGGAAGCTGTGGGTAAGATTTCACTCCCTTGGCTTTGTTACATGTTATGATACAAGGGATTTTGCAGATGAAGTCAAGCTTCCAAATCAGTTGATCTTAAGAAGGCTGGTACCTGGGTGGGCTTGACATCATCAAGTCAGTCCTGTACATGTGAGTCTAGAAATGGGAGATGAGAGGATTCAGAGTGGGAAAAGATTTGAGGAGCCATAACCAGCTTGGTGAAGGAAGAAAAGAATTGGTGTGGAGAAAGAAATGTAGACAGCCTCCAGGACCAGGGAGCTGGTGGCACCCACTTAACCTACAAAGAGAGAGGAGATGGAACCTAATTCTTCAGCCACAGGAACTGAATTTTGCCAACAAGGAGAAAGAGTGTGGATAACATATTTCTCCATAGCTTCTAGCCTAGGACCCAGCCAGATGGCCACCTTGGCAGAAGCCTTGTGAGACCTAAACGAGGACCCAGCCAGGCTCTGCTAGATTTCTAGGCCCTGGCGTGTCAAGCTAAATAAACAGATGTAGCTTCAACCTGCTAAATGTATGGTGGTTGGTTAGATGGCAATACAAAAATGAAAACTACTTCTTTTTAAAAATATTTTATTTATTTTTTATTTTATGTGTTATGCCTGAATGTGTATAAGTGCACCTGTGACATACAGTGCATGCAGAGGACAGAAGAGGGCATGGATCTCCTGGAACTGGAGGTTTGGATGGTTGTTAGCCACCATGTGGGTGCTGGGATTTGAACTCTGGTCTTCTGCAAGAACAGCCAATGCTCTTAACCAGTGAGCCATTTCTCCAGCTCCTCATCCCCATGCCCCAAAATGAGTATTTCTTGGTGATGTCGTAGTTTCTCTGGTCACTGTTTGGACCACTCTCTTCTCTAGGAGACAGATCACCTGGATGAGGGCCTGTGAGGTTGTGGCGAGGGAAGCCGAAGGCGTGTGGGATGACCTTTCTCCTCCTCCTTCACAGCATATGTTATCATGATATGCTAGTCACGTTTTGTTTCTTTCCACTTGCTTTCACATACTTTGAGGATTTCAGTATGAGTCACTATAAATCACCACGGTTAAGAACAGCACAAGGGGATGCCTGCTGTGTGCCATTCTCTCAGTATCTTGCTGTTTCTGGACCTCACGTGCTCCTAATTCCAGCTCCCCATCTGGATTTGGAGTCATCCATTTCACCCTGAGAAAGCACCTGCCCCAGAAGGACCCCACCACCACCACCAAACCACCAAGGCACTACACGCCCCCCCCCCCCACTCCCACACCTTGTGAATTGTACTTTCTACCTTCCCTATGGCCCTAGTGTGATCCCTATAAATTTCCAGGACAATCTGTTCCCTCTCCCAGATTAGAGTCCCCACAGCCAGTTTCTTAAACCTGCAGGTTCTTCAGTAGTGACAGGGAAGCAACAATGGCTGTTTTCTTCCTAGTCATAAGTGAGAGACACCCATGGCCTATCAGTGTGGAGACACCCATGGCCTGTCAGTGTGGAGACACTCATGACCTATCGGTGTGGAGACACCCATGGCCTGTCAGTGGGGAGATATTATTGAGTCCCTGCATTTGATTGGGTGTGGGATGCCAAGGCTCTGAGGCACAAGAGTTAAGCCACTGCTCAAGATGATCCCACAGACTTCCCTTGATTTCCATGCAAAGCCTCAGGTAGACATTCAATCCATGATAATTAACTGTGGTAACAGAACTAGGATCGAATGCCCTAAACCGTGGACCTACATGGGGTTGAACTACCAAAACCATGTGTTGAGATAATGGCACAAATGATCCGCTCAATAAGGTCATTACTGTTTCTGAACAGTAAAATTGTAGACCTTGGCTCATGGCTCAATCTGGTTCTAACAGCCAAATCTTACTATTTTAGGATAGTAAAGTGGGTCTGTTAGGGAGTGCTGTCACCCACAACTCTGTAAGCTGGCTCTTGCTGTGGGCCTTATCTAGACTATTGTCCTCCACCTGATGATTTCTGCACTATTTATGAAGAGACGTATGTGTGCGCATGTATATGCAGGTGCATATTTACAAACACACGTGCGTATAGATTCTGCTAATGAGGAGTAGGGACAAGCACATCCTGCTGCTTTATTATGTAGTTAATCGTGTATCACATGGCACAGAAAAGAACTACAAGAATATGAGGCCTGTTCAAGCGGGAGGAGGCAGAATGCTTTAGCTCACGTCTGCCTCAGCATGTCACTTTGCTGGGTGCTCCATTCATGCTATGATCCTGATGAGTTTGACCGTTGGTTGTGATCTGGGTTCAAACTGGCTCCAAGAGGAATTCACTGTGGGGCCCTGGCTGAAGAGCACCCCTAACCTTATGGGAGGACAGTCTTCTTCAGAAGGAAGGGCTAGAGAGGCAAGAGAACAAGTAGAAACATGCTACCTCTGAGAGCAGGTTTGGAACTGGTACCTGACATGTCTGCACACATTATGTGCTTAGCTCTGTGTACAAGGGTGGGAAAGCAGACTCCTGACTCATGGGAGGAAAATGAGAGACTATGTGGAATTCTCCTGAAAATGGGAGTCAAAAGAAACTTCCCCCTCCATGTATGTGTGTGTGTATATATCTGTTATATACATATACACATATGTTCACAAACATTTACATATATATAGATACACATGTACCACCTATAAAGATAAACACACATGCATATGTATATATATATATTATATATATATATATATATATATATATAAATATGTACATGTTTAAATATACTGTGTATAAAGGATAAATAGATGTATTTTTCAGTGCTGGAGATGTAACCCAGGACCTTACATGTGCTAAGAAAACACTCTACCACTGAGCTACCTTCCCAGCTCAACAATAAGTAAATATTTTTGAACATTGATTTAATTCACTTCAGGAAATAAGATGGATATATTTGCTAGTCCATTTTTCATTGCTATAGCAAAATACTTCTAGCTGAGTATTTTGTAAAGAGTTTATTTAGTTGGCAGTTCTGAAGGTTTAGAGCATAGTGCTGGTACCTGCTCATCTGAGAGCCTCGTCACAACTGTAGGAGCATCCGTGAAGGTAAGCATATAAGCACATGGACAGACAGGAAGAAAAGACTGGGAGGGGCTGAGCTTGCTCTTAGCATAACACACTCTCTTGGAAACGAATTCACTCCTTCTAGACTTGACCTACTCGTGCAAGACAGCATGCATCCTCTCACAAGGGCGATGTCCCTGTGACCTAATTACCTTCCACTAAGCCCCACCTTAGCCCACTGGGACAAAGCTTTCTGCACATGAGCTTGCGGGGGCACAGCCAAATCATGGCACTATTATGGAATAGGCTGCCTCTTTAAAGGCACAACCGCCCACTCAGAGTGAGCCCCAGTGAGGCTTCCATCTCGGTCACTTCATGCACATGGGTTGTCAGGCAAGCAGGATCCTGAGCAGGTTCAGCTTTCTGAACAGGAGGCTCCCTCCACATTCATTTCCTCTGCTCTCTGTTTGAGCCTCTCCACATTAATTCAGGTCACTCTTGGTTATAAAACGAGACAAGAGAGTGTTTCAAAGAAAAATGTTCTCTATGAAATATTTAAACATGGTTAAAATTACCAGCAAGGTGGAGCTGAATGTTTCATGTGATAACCAGTGCTCACATCTTAGTTCCCTGCAGGTGGTAACTCCTGCCCAGTGTTATTCAGTCACTCGAAGATTTCAGGATTCTTGTCTCCACTCCCAAAGCTAGGCACCCAGGTGGAGGGGTGGGGTTCTCTCAGTTTGTTCAATGTAAAGAATAGCATATCTGGGTCCTAGTACCCACGGCTAGGAGGAGACAGCCTGGAGAAGGAGTGTAGGTTGAGGTGTCTTCATATTTATGGGGAGCCTACCATGGGCTAGAGACTGTGGCTGTGGCTGGTTTGGTTTTTATTGCTGTGATCAACACCATGACCGAAAACAACTTGGGGAAGAAAGGTTTATTTTATTTTATTCTCCCAGGCATAGTCTATCACTGATGGAATTCAGGGAAGGAAGCAGAAGGTGGGAACTGAAGTACGGACCATGGAGGAGCATCCAGCCTGATAAAGGAAATTCTTCAGTTGGGCTTCCCTCTTCCCAGGTGGCTCCAGGTTTGTGTCAAGTTGAAGGCGGAAGCTAACCATGACAGGTGCCATTTTGTAGGTGTGGGAACTGCGGCTTAGAGAAGCTGAGGCCCTAGCTAAGGTCTCATGGTCAGAAGGGGGTGAGCCAGGATTCAGCTTCCGAAAGTCTGTGTTCTTAGCAACAGCACTCTATGTGTGTGTGGGTATGATGAAGTTTCTTTACATCCTCAGGTGACTAGAAACTTATCAATAAAGCAGGTTTTGTAGACAGTCAAGTTATAACAATGAGCTTAAACTGACCTTGGGGCTCTTTAGAATGTTATTACTGGGCTGGAGAGATAGCCTAGCGGTTAAGAGCACCAACTGCTCTTACAGAGGACCCGGGTTTGATTCCCAGCACCCACATGGTGGCTAAGAACCGTCTGTAACTCAAATTCTAGGAGAACTCCAGTTCCAGGGGAATCCGAGACCCTCTTCTGACCTCTGCGGCATTGCATGACATGGGTGCACAAACCTACATGCAGACAGTACGTTGATACACATACAGAAATAAATAAAAAGAATGTTATTACCAGTACTGTTCAGCAATCATTTGTATGTGATAATTAAAGAATTTTCTTCCTGTCAGGCATGGTGGTGCATGCCTTTAATCCCAGCACTCTGGAGGCAGAGGCAGGAGGATTCTGTGAGTTCAAGGCCAGCTTGGTCTATAGGGCGAGCTCCAGGACAGCTGGGACTAAAAGGAGACCCTGTCTCAAAAAGACCAAAAAACAATAATAATTTTCTTCTTTATTCTGCTTTGGGTAAGCTCCTTCAGCGCCTTCTCCTGTGACTTAGTATTTAATTTAGTCACCTTTGTTTTCCTTGCAGCTTTTTTTAGGTGTGAGGGTACAGAGAGCCAAAGGGATCTTCCTGGAGACAGGGAGGCTCTGTGTCCAGGAGCTATTAGAGTCCTGCTCTACTATGGATGCATGACACAGATGAAAAGCATAGACTCAGCTATTTCTTGGTTCTCTATGATTACTTATTAGCCAGGCATTTCTTAAGCCAGCTAAAGAGGAGACCGGGGAGGGCAAAGACCCCATATGGTGTTTTGTCTTTCCAGCATGGTCATGTGAAGGGAGGTAATGGCTACTTATATGCTGCAGGCATATAAGAAGACACCATTTACATTGGTAAGTAATCATGATCTAGATTAAATAGGGTTGTACTAGACGTAAATAAAATTGAAATAGAAAATGTAAAGGTAGGGGCTGGAGAGATGGCCTAGTGGTTAAGAGTGCCAACTGCTCTTGCAGAGGACCCAGGTTTGATCCTTAGCACCCACATGGCAGCTGAGAACTATCTTTGACTCCAGTTCCAAGGGAATCCGACACCCTCTTCTGACCTCCGCAGCATTGCATGACACGGGTGCACCACCCTACATGCAGACAGTGCACTCATACACATACAAAATAGATAAAATTAAAAAAATAAATGTTAAAAAAGAAAAAAGGTAATTGAAAAGAAGACCAATAATGTAACATATAAACACATTAAGGAAATGAACTCACTGTTCTATGCGTGTACATGTAACATTGGATGTCTTTCTAGACCTGGAAAGTGGTACAAAACAAATTCATTTCTTGTTTGAGGATGAATTCTTCCCAGTTCTCTGAGTGTTTCCATTAAATCTGTTTTCTTAGTGCTGTATAGAGCACGCCTGTTTGGTCACTTGACTGCTTAGAGGTTCTCTTCTACATGATGCATCACACAGGCTTGCTGAAATTGCTTGCCACTTAGAATGGAGGTTTTTGGCAAAGCCCAGGGTTCCTGGTTGAATGTATGCCTCTTCTCAACTTTGTTTCTTGGAGTTCTATCCCTCTGTACCTTAGAATATGTTCTTGGAGATAAGATCTTCACAGAGGCATAAAGGTAAAATGAGATTATTTGATTTGGTTGGGTCATAATCTAAAATCACTGGTGTTCTTTTAAAAAAGAGGAACTAGAGAGATGCATAGAGACAAAGGGAGAGGTCAGTCACCTGCAGGCCCCAGACAGAGGCCTTTGAGCCCTCAGAAGAATCAACTTTGATGACACCTTCATGTTGGATTTATTGCATCTGGAAATGGGACACACATGTTTCTGTTATTTAAACCACTCAGCTTTGGCTCTTTATCATGGCAGTCATAGTAAATGAACATATCCTCCTTAGAAAGAGGCCTCTATCAGAGGACTGGGAAATGGAGATGAAAAAAGAATCCAGTTGGCTGAGTTCAGTAACCTTGCCATCCATTGTGGAGTGGATGATGAGTCTCCTTTGCAGCGATATGGGGTGACTGATGACATGTCCTGCTTGAGCTCATCTTGGTGAATGCTCAGTTTATTTAAAATATGTAAAAATATCAATTAGAAAAAAATATCAATTAGCCCAAACTCGATACTAAATGTGTGGTCACTTTCATTCTTTAAAAAAGAATCTCCATGAGAACATTGGAGTCCACAAAGCTCACATGGGTATAGATGGCCAAGTTAGAAAGGCTGTTGGGAGTGGCAGTTTGCACGCATTCAGTTCTCCCCAGCAAGGATGTCCTCAGTCCTGCCTTCTTTCACAGGAAATCTGGTTGAAGGGAGCCTGGGCCCTCTGCAAGCAACCACTGTGAATTCCTTCAGGTAGGAATTTGCCCAGGCCCCTTCCATTGTGCTTTTTATTAAGATGAACTGCCGGTATGTGTTGTGTCCAGCCAACCACCTTGTGGAAACCCAGAAAAAGCTTCAAAATAGAAACGAGGTAATCTCCTTGAAGTGGTTTGTTGGGGCCTTCTCAGGTCAGTGGGGAGGAGCTGGTTCCAAGGCGTTCCCAAGATCTGAGTAGGGCTGCCAGAGTGCCCAGTGCCTGCTCCTGCCGGCCTCCTTGCACACTTGGATATCACAAAAGCCTTTATGTCTGCCGCGGCCTGTGAACTGGCTTTCATCATTGGCACCAAAGACCCGCCACTCTCTGGGAATAAAGGACACGAAGATCAATCCCGAGGGAGAAGACTCCAGTTCCAGAATGTCGCTTTGTCCGGGAACAGCTGTGGGGAATTCAAGAGTAGCCAAGGATGTAAAGATCACAGGATCTCTTTCTTTCATTGTCTACTTGTTCGTCTGGGCACCACACTGAGCCTCTGCCATCCAAGGAGCTGCCCACCACAGTGAAGGCATGAGGTCTTAGCTGAAAGATTTATTTCTTTCCACAGAGGCTCCAAGCAGCTGTTAACCCTCGCTTTACCTTTCTCTAAAAAATCTGATCATGTGTGAAGCTGTCAAGGAAGAAATAAAAAATATAAAACTATTTAAAAAAATTTTGTTTTTGGTCTGGGCATGGTGGTGCACACCTTTAATCCTAGCACTTGGGAGGCAGAGGCAGGCAGATCTCTGTGAGTTCAAGGCCAGCCTAGTATACATAGTGAGTTCCAGGATAGCCAGAGCTACTGGGAGACCCTGTCTCAAAAAGACCAAAAAAATTTTGGAAACTATATATACATGTATATGTACACACACACAAGCAGTAAGTCATAATTGTGGGCAATTTAAAGAGCAGTAAAACAACCTATATCCATGCATCCATCTCTGGCTTCAAGAAATGAATGCTGTCTTCTCTTAGGGATATTGTATTAATACTAGTGGGATTTTCTTTCCCTTTCACACATTATATTTTGGCAAAACTGTGTTATTTAGTCAAGCTACCAGGCTTGGGATATTCATGTATGAGAATAATTAACTTGGGTAGAGGAATATGTTCCCTCGTTGGTAGATGGAAATTAAGTCATAGCATGGGTGTAAATCAAATTATTAGCACATGTAACTCAATTCAATTTTATTTCAAATTTGGTAGGACTGTATTAAGCCATCTATCCATTTGGTATTGATTTATTTGTAATTCATTTGTAATTCATTATTGTCATTCATGCTACATAGCAGTCAGTCAGATCCAGAAGGAATTGGGTGAAGACAGGCAAAGGGGTCAAGCTAGCCTGTTTCTCTCCCTGTGCTACGTCTCAGCTCTCCATTCTGAGCTGGTTTGTCTTCTTAGATTCTCAGCTCTTTGATTCTCCTTCCCACATCTACTCTCCATTGAGAATAAACTCAAAGAAGACCTTGGGACCTTAACCCACGTCCTGCCAGGATGGATTCTTGTGAGCTGTCTTGGGTGACCCCAATGCCATGGTTGAGGAGAGGCCTGCCTTTTGGCTGAGTCTGGTTAGGTAATTGTGTGAACAAATATCCATCTGTACAGTGACAATTCTGGGAACTGAGGTGGCCATCAGCCCTTCTGCCACTGTGGAGCATGCTGGAGGGAGCAGGCTCTACTTACTGGGGAAGTGAGTGGAAGTGGATTGGGTGTGAGCTCAGATTTCCCTTATTTACCAGATACTGTGACCAACAGTATCTAAACATGGACTGCATGCCACATATTCAGTCGTGTTTGATATAATTTGATTGTTACAAACACTCCCAGGTAGGATTTTTTTATTAATTTTATTTATTTCTGTATGTGTATGAATGTACTGTCTGCATGCAAGTCTGTGCACCCATGTCGTGCAATGCCGCGGAGGTCAGAAGCGGGCGTCGGATTCCCCTGGAACTGGAGTTCTCCTGGAATTGGAGTTTCAGACGGTTCTCGGCCGCCATGTGGGTGCTGGGGATCGAACCCAGGTCCTCTGTAAGAGCGGTCGGCGCTCTTAACCACTAGGCCATCTCTCCAGCCCCCAGGTAGGATTTTTATTGCTTCTTCATAGAGGTGGAAAGTAAGGTTTTGAGACTTTACCCACCTGCCCATGGTTTTGCAGCCCAGAACTGATGGGGATACTTCTCAGCCCCATCATTTATTTACAGCCTCTTATTTAAGGGTGGACCACCTTGGGCGGGCACTGTAGTGGGTAGCATGTGTCACAGAAGCCAACTGTTCAGTGCATTCCATAGCTTGGCACTGTTCAGGCTTGGGGCACGACTAATTCAGGACATATTGGAAACTGAACATTTTTCATTTTCATACCACCCTGAATCTTCCTTTTTCAACTTTTCACAGACAAGTAGCTGGACAGAACAGAGTGACTGTGGATTTGGGATGAACCTGAGACTGAAGGATTTGAGCCAAGTTTCCATTTCTCATTTGCAAAAAAATGGTGTTGGGGCTGGGGTGATAACTCAGTCAATAAAGCACTTGCATGCAAGTGTGATCCCCAGAATTCATGTAAAAAACCTGGATGAGG
Source organism: Rhizomys pruinosus (assembly GCA_009823505.1). Classification (NCBI taxonomy): domain Eukaryota; kingdom Metazoa; phylum Chordata; class Mammalia; order Rodentia; family Spalacidae; genus Rhizomys; species Rhizomys pruinosus. Next base: position 1,336,742 of record VZQC01009508.1, on the reverse strand, counting down.
TGGCTCATGTTTATAATCCTAGCATCAGGGAGACAGAGACAGGCAGATCCTTGGCACTTAATACATGCCAGCCTAGCCTAGTCTGCGAGTGTCAAGTCCCAGTGAGTGCCCTGTGTCAAAAAACAAGGTGGAGGGTGTCTTGAGAAATGACAGCAGAGGTTGGTCTCTGGCTTCTAAATGATTGCACATACATGTGCACCAGCACACACAAACATGCACAACACACACACACACACACACACACACAAAGAAAAATGGCATCAAAGTGCTGCACCATGTCAAGAAGTCTGGCTATGTTCAGTGGGAACTGGTTTTTCTCACCACCTGCCTAATGTGTTGCTTCATCATCTCGAATGCCCTTTTCCATATTAAGATTTCTCTCTAAGGTTTGATGCTCATGTCTCTCTCCTGATCTTAATTACTCTTCCCCAGGCATTTATGACATTCCAAGTGGCACAGTGACTCAGGTGTGGTGGCCCATGCCTGTAACCTCAGTACTTGGTAAGTTAAGGCAGGAGGATTTCAGATTCCAGGTGAGCCTGGGTGAGAAGAGTTGGTTCGTTCTAGAGACATCATTTTAAAGCATATTTTATAAAATTGGGAACTTAGCTCAAACAGCGAATGTTTACTGGTGACATTTAATGCAAACCGATGGACCAGGGAAGAAGCTGTTTCTGAGCAAATGGCTGTTGACCGATTATTGAAATCTTGATGATGACTCTATTGATGTTGGTTCAGTATGTGGCCTACTGTTTCCTCTGTAGGTGGCTCCACATGGTCCAATGCTAGATGAAAGTTGAAGAAGCATGTTACCCAGTGTATTAGTCACTTTTCTGTTGCTGTGATAAAACACCATGACCAAGGAACTTATAAAAGGAAGAGTTTATTTGAGCTTAGAATTGATGGTTCCAGGGAATTAGAGTCCATTGTGGTGGGAGGCATGGCGGCTGGAGCTGGAGCAGCAAGCCGAGGGTCACATCTCAAAATGAGCACAGGAAGCCAAGAGAGAGCGACTGGAGACCACAAGGCTTGTTAAACTCACTAAGCCTGCTCCCAGTGACATACTTCCTCTAGCACGGCACACCTTCTAAGACCTCCAAAAACAGTGCCGCCAACTGGAGACAAATGTCTGAATACTTAAAGCCTATGGGGGACACTCATTCAAACCACCACACCCAGAAACTGGCTAGACCAGAGCCTATTTGGTTTGGTTTTGTATTCTCTCTGCTATTACATTTATTATGTGTATGACGGTTATCTGATTACTTCTAAGCTGTAACCCTGTTAGTGCATCTGAATCCATTGAAATGTGAACCTCCTCCCCGGTGAAATCCCACACACTTAACAATCGCTCCTGTCTTATAGTTCATCCTTCAGCAATGATTTTGTTAAGACACATAATGACACATTCTTGTAAGTGTAGATCTTAGTGTGAAACCAACCAATCTCTAATTCCATAGATTCCAGATCAATTTGTGTGTGTGCACCACTTTTTTAAAGAAACCCAAAATATGTGGGATTCCTTTGGGAAAATAAACACACACACACACACACACACACACACACACACATTCAAGCACAGAATACCAACAAATGTTACAACTTTAGAATTTCCAGGCCAGAACTTTAAAATAGCTGGGGCTTTTAACAATGATGTGATCTAAGTTTTCCCCTTAGTAGCAAAGACGTGGAGAAGGATGGATAGCTGGAGTGTGCATAGCCTCAGAGTGAGACCCAGGCTTCTCTGGGCACAGTTCTCCCCAGGGTCCAGTGGCATGCCAGCTCTTCTTTCCTCCTTCCTCTTTCCCTTAAGTTCCATGTACTTTTCTTTTTTTCCCTTTAATTTTTTTTAAGGGATTCTACAACATAAGAGCACAGTTGTTTTCAGATCACATTGACGTTGCTCAGTTTGCCATACAATTAGGTAATTGGTGCTAGCACCCACAGATGTTTTGTTTTTCTGGGACTGCATTATTTTACTCAGAATGATATCTTCTAGCTCCATCCATTTACCTGCAAAGTTCATGATGTCATCTTTACCGCTGCATAGAACTCCATTGTGTAGATGTACCACATTTTCTCCATCCACTCATTGGTTGAGGGGCATTTGGCTTGGTTCCAGCTCTTCGCTATTATGAAGAGAGATGCAATAAACATGGCTGTGCATGTATCTCTGTGGTAAGATGAGTCTTGTGGATACATACCCAGGAGTGGTATGGCTGGGTCAGGTGGCAAGTTTATTCCGAGTCTTCCAAGGGTTCTCCACACTGCTTTCCGTAGTACTTTTCTAAAGCTCTTCTCTCACTGCTATCATGGACTCTCTCACTCTCCTTTGGTCTCTGCCTTCCCTAAATGCCTAGCATAACCAGCACCCTATCCTAAAAACTTTTTTGCATCGTACCTGTTCCTAGTCCATCTGAATCCATCTAGAACCCAAGCTTTATGAGAGAAAGGTCTTTGTTCTGTTCCCTACAAAAATCTGGATAAATATCTGTTGCCCGAATGGCTACACATCTGCTTGTGGAGCAGAGCCTGCAGCCTGCAGAAGCAATGCTGAGTCAAAATTCCCATCCCTGCTCCCATGGAGCATCAGTTAACTGTGGGGGAAGCCTCACATCAGTAAGCGTGTTTGTGACGGTTATATGGAAGGTGTTACATGGAGTCGCAGAAGAGTGCATACAGGTTCCTGCCTGGGCCTAGAATGGGGAAAGACCATGCACTGGTGTTATTTCTGAATCAGGTTTCTAGAGAGTCTTTATCCCAGCCCTGTTAATGATGATAGGAAGGTTCTTTACGTAAGTTTTTGAGTAGAGACAGCTCATTGGATATGTTCTAAGGGTAGAATCTGTCTTGGTACACTGAGTGCTTTTTGAATGAGTTTACTTGGAAGGGAAAGTACCATGCAACACATACACCCCTACCTCTCTGGAAATTCAGCTGGGACAGAACAGTCAGATACCTCTGTGGCCACATGATGTCGCTGTTGCTCAAAAATGTCCAGGAACAAAAGGGCTTTTACCAGGCTAGGTTTCAGAACTTTCAGGAAGGTAGTAGAAATGTTCCTTCCAATAAGGGAAACACTTTTATATACACTTAAAGCGGTTTCTAAACGCAACATCAGCTTGTCTGTACTCTAAGGACATTGTTTACTTTTACCTGTTGTTACTTTTATTTTACTCAGCACTATCAAATCTATTTGGCCTTGCCTAGTGCTCCCTTCTGAAGACTCTAGAAGCTCATGGCATCTAATATGTTGTATATCCCTTAAAGTTTAAAATGTAAATATTTCATGAAAGAGCATAAAATACGGATAGATAAAGTGACAGATGTCTTGAACGACGAATTAGGATTTCCTTGGCTTTCTGGACCTGAGACATTTTGGAAACACACGGTTTATCTATCTGTATTTCTCAAATCATTGATGAAAACAGAAGACAGATGGAAATTAGCTACAGGACCCTCAAAGCAAACAGTGTTTTCCTTGACTAAAAGCTGGAAATGTCTTTGGCTCTGTTGGGCAGCCTTGCCTTTGCCTGAGGCCAGAGATGCCAGAAGTGGGTAAGCCAAAACGTCCCTGGTTACGTCCTGGCTAGACATCAGGGATGCCAGGAAGGGGTCTGTTTTTTCCTTATCTCTTAAGAAAAGAGCACCCTTCCTGAAACTGTATGCAGGGCTGTGACTGAAACTGAGAGGCATCTGAAGACCTGGAATGAGAATTGCACTGAGCATTGCATCCCAATTCTGTGTGTCTCCACCCAGTAAAGTCTTATAAACAAGAACAATAACCTTCAAGTGACTTTCAGGGTATAGGGGAGCCCACTCCTGCTATATAGTAGCTCGGCCTTCTTACTCTCTTCTAAGCTCTCTGTAATGAAACACTTGTTTCTAAAAACTCACCTCTGTGGTCCATGAATTTCATTCTTTGACTTCAAGAGACAAGAACCCAAAGATCAATGACTCAGTGGAAGTGTCTGTGACTCAGAGAGTCTGGCATTCTAACTCCTGAGCTAACAGCCCACCCAAGAGCTAAGCAAAGCTCTGTCATCTCAAAGACACCTCCCAGATTTCCCATATCATGTCTCTAAGTTTGCCCGCTGTCCCTTTGAAGTCCTTCCCTTGTCTTTCTTTCCTCTAACCTCAGATTTTTTTTCTTTTATGAGGTCAGCGATTTATTTTGTTCTTAAAAAAGTCACTTATTTCTCAATATTTATTGCATACTTTTTAAGTTTGACAACCAGTTTCAGGTATTTTAGAAGACACAAGGTTGAACACATTACCCCTGTCTAGGAGACCTGTCAAGTCTTGTAAAATGATAGACCAATTCACAAAAACAAGCAAAAAAATCTTCCCTGGATGATTTTGCATGTTATTTAAATCTCATGATTTTGCTTGTTAAGTCCATTTTATAGGTGGGAAAATAGAGGTTCAATAATTTTGCTTAAGGCTAAACAATTTGCATATGCTATGGGTGTGATTTGAATCCTGGAACATTTGGCTGCAGAGCCTGGGCTGTGATTTATAGACTTAAAGGAACATTAGGTGTGGTGAGGTAAATATTAGAAAGAGTGGTCCAAAGTGCTCAAATTGCTGTGAGTTCATATCTAGGGCGGCTCCAGGAAGTAAGTGACATTTGGGATTGTCTTTCAAGCTGATTAATATTTTCCTTTGTAGCAATGAGAAGGGAGACTCAACCCAACGGAGATGTTTGTGCTTCTGATATATTTGCAAGATATCTGGCAAGGGGTCTTGGTTCCATTCAGGGACACAGGCTGAAGTGCTGATATTTACATGCTTTAGGACATGATCAGAAGACAGCATGATGTCTCAGAGTGTTATTTTTTTTCTGTTGGAAGTGACTTACTCACTCTGTTCTCCTTTGATTGGCCATAACCAGTCATAGATCCTGGTGGACTGCAATGGGGCTGGAGGAGATAGGGAGGGTAGACTGTTAGTGAGCGTGCTCTCTCCACTCAAAGATTGTACTACCTCTCTGAAAGCAGGGGAAACATTTAAATAATCGGTGCATAACCTTTGGTACAGAAAGAGTGACTCACTCAGTTACATGGTCACGTTCACTATAGCTACTGAGCTGGAAGATGGTCAACTACCGATGTGATGGTGATGTTATTTCAGGAGCCTCCCACTCCACATCTTTATTTCCTCCCATGGTTGGTTGAAAGACAGGGAAATTCAATAATGATTTTCTGTGGCTCGAGTCCTGGATACTTAAAAATGAAAATAATCCTTAGGGAAACACCATATGGAAGCCCTTTGGGATGACAGGATGGGAGTGGTGATTTCTGTCCTAGCACAAAGAAACAAACAAATTAGCAAGCAAATGCTATTAAAACATATGACATCCATTCTCATTTCAGGCCTGGTGTTCCCATCCTTTGCCAGGGGAAGGTCAAGTTCCAAGCAGACAGATCTCTCTCATCTACCAGGAATGCCCCTGCGACAAGCCCATGGGCAGGGCTGTGGAAACCCATCCAAAGACTGACCCTTTGTCATCTGTGGTGAATGGAGCATTTGCTAGTTTCAAATGGCTTGCCAGGCCTCTCTCTTCTAAACAGCAAGGTGCTTCCCCGTGTGAGAAAAAAAAAAAAAAAATGAAAGGAACAGCCAGATTTGGTTACTGTTGGAGCCACATGATTCAGAGATATCCTTGTTAATGACAGTCGCACAGCTGGATAATTAATCAAAGTATGAAGAGAGTATAGAGCACTCTAATGCACACAGCTCCATCCAGTCTCGGCGGGATGAGGCCATCATCTGTTTATTCTCTTCTGGAATGGCTTGAGATTATTCAATTATTCAACAGCTTCCCTCCTTGCTGGGATGGGGTTGTATGGTTTTTAATTGGCACCAGGGTCTTTTAGCTCCTATGAACTTTGCTAGTCACTCTTGTGCTTCCAGTCCCTGGAAGCCTGAATGTTTATCTTTATCCAGAGCTCGGCCCAAACAATGCAACTTGGAGCAGCAATCAGCTTTTTAAAAACAGTTCTGCCACACAACTGGTAGGAAAATCGTGACAGAGCTGCCTTTTGCTCCTGTTCTCATCTTTCTGCTGTGTTGTTCCTGCTCAAGAATCAGAGGGTTTAAAAAAATGCATCGTGAACATGCATTTTTCTCTGTCGTATGGTTCATTTTGTAAATGTGTAAATGTTGTCTTTTTGTTAGGAGAGGTTTTGGGTTTTATTACTCTACTGGTGTATAAATATTTGCCCATTACCGTGTTTCTTTGAAGTGCTTCTTAGAATAGCAATTCAATATTTCTAACATACAAAGGCGATATTTCTTCAAACCTAGGAGAGGAACTATAATTGTTCATTCAGAGACATTTATTAAGACATAGATTACCACCTCTTTTAGAGCCTTTGAACATCGTCACAATGAAATCTCATTAAGCGGGCTGCTTGCCTGTTCTCACCTGCCTAAACATTTGCCCTCTGTAGTGGATCTTTTTCTCCTTGAGACTCAAATCCTTCCCACCTCCTGTATTAATTAACTCAGAGTGCTCTTCCCTCAGCTTGAGCTCCACCTGGCTATACCAGACAATACCCCTAACAGTTTCCTTTAACACCTAGTGCTTGCTCCACAGCCTGTCATCCTCTGAATCACCACTTCTTCAACTTCAGTCTCAATTCTGGTTTTCAAGGCTCAGATTCACTGGACCCTAACAAAGGATGTTTTTTTTTTTTTTAAATTAGTTTTTAAAGTTAGCATGCAAAGTAATGGTATTTTTCTTAAAATTTAACTTTTAAGTTAACATGTAAAGTTCTAAGTTTCATTATGGCATTTTCTTTTTAAAAAATTTAGTGTGTGTGTGTGTGTGTGTGTGTGTGTGTGTGCCACCTGCATGCAGGTGCTCACAGAGGCCAGAAGAGGGCATCAGATCCCTTAGACTCCATAGATGTGGGTGCTAGGAACCTTATGGGTCCTTTGGAAGAGCAGCGGGCAGTCTTAACCACTGAACCATCTCTCCAGCTCCCCAGCCCCCTCTATATGACATTCACATACATTTGTGACTTTATACTTTCCTAATCATTGTCCTTCTTCCCCTCTGCCCTCCCTTGTCTTTCTGTGCCCCATTGGTAACCCTTCCTCCCTCCAATCAGCACCCATCTCCCCCATCTGCTTTCCTGTTGTCGTAGGACACGGTTGGCTTTGTGCCAGGAAGTACAGTTTATTTTATGCTGGCAGACTCAGCAGGTGTGTACCCCAAAGTTGAACCCCTGTGCATAGTCAGGTTTTACTGTTTATACATCATTATAGCCCTGTTCTCTCCCTTACATGGTAACATACATTTGGACTGGGTATTCTATGCTATAGGGCTGTGACCTTAAGACTGTAGGAGCATGGGGCTGGAGAAATGGCTCAGCAGTTAAGAGCACTTACTGTTTTTTTTTTTTAATTTTTCTGGATTTCATGTAGTACTATTTATTTATTTATTTATTTATTTATTTATTTATTTATTTTCTATGTGTATGAATGTACTGTCTGCATGCAGGTTTGTGCACCCGTGTCGTGCAATGCCGATTGGGAATAAACCTGAGTTTATTTCCCAGCACCCACATGGCAGCTAATATCCATCCCCAGCTCAGTTCCACGGGATCTAATGCTCTCTCCTGGCCCCTGTTGGCATCAACTCCTGGTGTATTTATTTACATACATGCAAACAAAACACTCATATATGTAAAAAAAGAGACCAGAGGAATGTAACCAGTCAGCACATGTGTATATTGACGCTGATTAGACCATGCTGTCTTCTCTTTGACTTGCTTTTCCTGGGCACCCAAGGGTCTTCTATCACAATGTCACATCTATCTCTTTATCCTCTCTCCCCTCCCCATGTTCGTATCTCCTCCTTTCCTCTTGTAATTAGTTTTCTGCTTTCATGGTCTGTGAATGTACATGCACAAACACATGTATGTATGTAAATTTAAATCTAGATTCTACATATGAAAAGAGAATATGTGACATTTTGAGTGGGCTTATTTTTTGTCTAATATAATGATTTCCAGCTCTATCCATTTTCCTTCAAATGTCATGATTTCATTCTTTTTTTTATGGCTGAATAAAATTCCATTATGTATCTATTCTTTAACCATTTGTTTGTTGATGGGTGTCTAGGCTGGTTCCACAACTTGAAATGTGATGAAAATGTAGTAGTAAACATTAGTGTTGAGTATCTCTGTGGTATGTCAACTGCTTTTTTTCCTCTTGCTACCATTGTGAACATCTTTTTAGTTGATGTCCGTCAACTCCCTTTCAGAGCCTTGTAATCAAAGTGAGGTATCCAGACAGAGGCATTGGCTCGACTTGGGAAGTTGGGAACACCCAGAATCTCAGGATTCACCCAGGCCAGGCAGGAGGAGAACCTACATTAAAAAAATTTTTTTTAATTTAATTTATTTTTTATGTGTATGAATGTACTGTCTGCATGCAGGTTTGTGTGTCCATGTCGTGCAATGCCACGGAGGTCAGAAGAGGGTCTCGGATTCCCCTGGAACTGGAGTTCTCCTGGAATTGGAGTTACAGATGGTTCTCAGCCGCCATGTGGGTGCTGGGGAATCGAACCCGGGTCCTCTGCAAGAGCAGTCTGCACTCTCAACCGCTAGGCCATCTCTCCAGCCCCGAGAACCTGCATTTTTATGGGTTCTCACTGTTCCTGTACACTGTTCGACAGTACATCCCCTGGGAAGTCCTGCCCTGAACACTCTGGTTGGATTCCTGTCTCCCTCCCTCTCCTCATGCTCTTTCCTGGCCCTGGAAGGCTGACCCTCCTTCTTAAATCAGCTTAGGTGGATTTTATTCATTCAGAGTTTTGGATGCTCTGTTGAGATCCCACTTTCTTTTTTTTTAAATTTATTATTGTTATTAAACTATTTCCATACATTATACATCATTTCTCAATTGAATTTAGAGTCATTTCCCTTTCCATGCCCCCCACCCCACCTGAGTTCCTGCACTCTGCCATACATGTCTTGCATCTTTTTCTGAATCTTTCCAGAGGTATTTTTTTTTTCTAAAAGATGCCATGTTTTCCTTAAGGAAGTGTTTGAAGTCTCCTCCTTGGCAAGCCTGAACAACCATCAGTTCTGTCCTTGTGCTCCACACTGGGGTCTTTCCCTCCCATGATCACCCAAATCAGGTCCAGTAAGCACGCATCCTATCTTGATCTTCCTGTACTGGCCTCCATGATACAGCCTGGGCAGTCCAACAATGGCAGTCTATACTCTGACGAGGCTGAAATCCCATTAGCTGCTCAGTCTACAAGCTGGATATCTCAGTAGTCCCCATCTGGCATTGAAGGTTTGGAGGATTCTTGGAGAGACATGAGTCCTCAGTCCATATTGGAGGGTTAAAAAGCTGTGTCTCATGTCTTTGAAGAATGGCAAAAGCATTGGCAGCCACAGAGTAGATGCATTTGCCAGTAAGAATTAATGACAGGCAAAACAATAGTGCTCTCTTTATTTTTCTTTTTGTCTTTTTACTAAGAACTCAAGTTTTCTATCTGAAGTACATTTTCTCAGATCGTTTTATTTATTTCTGGTTATACTTTCCTTTTGGATGCTTAAGGCCACACAGTCAGATTAGCCAAGGTTTTTGTTTTCTCAAGGTCAGTTGAGGATCTGATCCTCAGGGGTCACTTGGGTTTTTATTTTGGGAGGGGGGCTCCTGGCTCCTTTCAGCTTTTCATTTACCAGTTCCACCCACTTGAGAACAAAATCAGGTCTTGCTAGATCAGGCTTCCTCTTTTGAAGCATGAGCTCCCACTTTCTTCAAACTGTCATGATACACTTTATTTATTTAGTCTTTTTTAAAAATTTATTTATTTATTTATTTATTTATTTATTTATTTGTATGAATGTACTGTCTGCATGTATGTTTGTGCACCCTTGTCGTGCAATGCCGTGGAGGTCAGAAGAGGGTGTCAGATTCCCCTGGAACTGGAGTTCTCCTGGAATTGGAATTACAGACGGTTCTCAGCCGCCATGTGGGTGCTGGGGATCGAACCCGGGTTCTCTGCAAGAGCAGTTGGTGCTCTTAACCGCTAGGCCATCTCTCCAGCCCCTATTTAGTCTTCCTGAGACAGGTTCTCCCTTTACTCTCAGCTGGCCTGCAGCTTGCTTGAACTCATAGCTGGCCTTAAACTCATAGAGATCCACCTGCCTCTGCCTCCTGAGTGCTGGGATTACAGGCATGCGCCACCACACCCGGCTTCATGATACACTTTAAAATCAAATACTTGTTTGGAGGTCATTTTTTGGAAACTATTATACAAAAATCATAATGAGTCAAATACTCTTGGAAATTTACGTTGCTCGTCAGATGTAGCATAGGTTTCTTATGGTGTTTGTTGTTGCTGTTTGTTTTTTGTTTAATACCAGATCTGTTGAATGGCTTGTATTTAAGAACTGTATTGTGCTAAGGCCTATCTCTGAACTTTCAAGTATGTACAGTTAAATACACATCAGAAATAACTCCCACAGCTACCTAGCCTGGTGTGTTTCCACTTGGATTTAAATATCAATGTTAAGTTGAATCTAGTCCAAGAACTAATGCAAATTATTGGGAGTATTTCACAGGCATAGTTTGGGTTCTTTTGAGTGAATTGTAAGACATTCCCTTTTCATTAAAGAAAAGATCCCAAATATGATATAAAATAATGAGAAAAATATTTTCTAAATTATCACAGGGCTTATTTTTTAAACTGAAATATTTTTTGTTGACTTAACTTCCTTCCTCCGCATCCCCCCACTCTTTCTTTTCCTCATTCAGGACAGGAATGGATTAATAATAATAAGGATACAAAACAAGAAGAAGGATGGAATGCTAGTTAAATTCTTTAATATATAAATACAACATTTCTTTTCCAAACTTAGGAGTGAGATTATAATTGTTCATCCAGGGACATTTATTAATACATAGATTAACACTTAGACTTGAAATCTCATTAAGTGGCATGTTTTTGTTGTTCTTACCTTCCTAAGTATTTGCTCTCTCTAGTGGAATTTTTCCTTCAGTAAAAAAAGAGGAAGAGAAAAAAAAATCTCTATACAAGGTTTAAGCAGTAGAAAAATACATATTAGGTAAGTTAATATTTCCTGTTATGGACTGTATTTTATCCCCTCAAATATAGATGTTGAAGCCCCAATTCCCAACATAATTGTATTTGGAAATGGGACCTTTGAAAATTTAATCTATGTTAAATGAGATTGTGAGGTTGGGGCCCCAATCTGAGGGGTGAGCAGCCCAATATCAGAAGAGAAAAAGACAGTGGGGGTGTCTCCACAGATGCACAGAGGGAACATTTGAGGAATATCAATTTTCTCTAGTCAAAACTCACTGATTCACTGATTTAAATGTTCCCTTTATTCTTCAGACACCCTCCCACAAATATCCAGAGGAGCATGCGACCACACATCTGAAGACATCAGGGCACAGTGAGAAGATTCCTGGCATCTGAAGGAAGGGAACCTTTACCAGAGAACAACTTGGGCTGGGACCTTGGTATTCAAACAGAAAAATCAGTACCTGCTGTTTAAGCCCTGCCCCCCCACCCATGGCATTTTGTTAAAGCTGCCAACATAGACTAACACTGCCTAACAGAGATCAATGTCCTAAGGAAAAGATGGGTTGGTGTTTGAGGCTGAGATCTCATTATTTTGGCTGTTACAAAACTAGAACTGCAGTAATAGGATTCATTGCAAAACTCTCTGGCCTTCATCTCGTCAAAGACATGTGTCAGATGAATGGAATCAAATCACTTGTTAATTCTCAGAATAGTTCAGATGCTAACCAGACCCTGTGGTGTCCAAGTATTTCCCACACTTTTAGGATTTCAGAGTGACTCAACTAAGTCCTCGTAAAGGTCAAACAAGTGGTGTGCCGCTATGGTAAACAAGAAACTGGTGGGACTCTCAAGTGGTTATTACGCAACTAGACTAGCTAGCAATATTTCATTAGCTGTGATGGAATGTTTCTTCTTCTAACACCGTCTTCAGAATGAGGGGTTATGTTCAAAGCCTGATTTTTCTTTATTTTCCTTTAGCAAAGAAAAATGGACTCTATGAGGTAGATAGAGTTCAGAGTGCTCAAATGGAGACCCAGGACAAACAGAAAATATGGACATTCATCTATTTCTTCTCTATTAAGGATTCACACCCAGCACTGGGGCTGGAGGGCAAAGACCCCCTATCTGAGGACTTGCGTTGAGCTTACATTCAGTGCAGTCACCTCTCACTGTTTCGTATTTCCCAGTGTTCTGCTTCTAATATCTGTGGCTTTCCAAGGGCTTCACAAATAATTTCACTGTTTTATGGTAAAGTTGAATTGTTGGGATTTCATTTAGCTGGAGATTTTGAATTTGGTTCTTTTAAAGAATAATTTTTCTTTCTTGGTTTTGAAATGTGCCCAGGTAAGCGTACTGCTGGGGAAATCAAGTGAAGTGTGGAAGCGAGCGCATCCTTGAGTGTCTCATTGCAAAGTGAGCGCATCCCGTTGAGTGTCACATTTCATTGCCCCAGCATCTTGGCTTGAAAAATGTTTCTGGAATTAGGTTGCTTCAAAAGTATAAATGCTATTGAGAATGCGTGATCAAGTGGACTGAATTTGATGAAAATTAGGAGATGTGGGTGTTAACTCCATTTCCACTTCTAATTTTTATGTGTCAAAAAATGGTAAGTAGCTGGGCCACCTACCTAGACATGTGGTGAAGTGTTCCTTTGCGTATTTGTGGGACGGTGCTCAGGGATGAAGCCAACATTGACATCAATAGGTTCTGAGTAGAGAACACGGTACTCCCTAGTGTGGGTGGGTCTCGTACCCTTAGTTGAAAATGTCATGGAAAAAGATAAGCTTTTTTCCATCAGGAGAGAATTCCCTGCGTAGACAGCCTTTGAACTTGAATCACAATCCTGATGCCCTCTAGGAGTCCTGCGGGCTTTGTGTTTGCCAACCTCCATAGTCACATAAGCCAATTCTTTAAACATAGTTTGGGGATACAGGAATATGGAGCTTTGAATCTCTTGGCAGGGCTTTCCCTCATCTTTCCTTGGGATGCTTTGGCATCTTCAAAGATGTCTGCTGTCTTTTCTGGTGTGTTGCTGATGTAAGCTCTGGGGTCTGACCTGATGTGTCTCAGGGGTGCTTCTTAGGGCTTGGTCAGGGCCAATTGGTCCATCCTCTGCTGGTAGTACCTAATCTCAGCTATGCAAGTACAGATTCTCTGGGTGGCTTGCCCAGGATCTGGTCCAGGCGTCCCATTCCTCAGCCTTTACTGTGGAGTCACAGGACAGCACATCAGGGCAGGCGTGTTTGCTACCATCTTCGTGCATAGTCTCATTCTGGGGAATGCAGAGTGAAAGCAAGAGACAGGACCTAGGGTGTCTCTGAGAGTGCTAGGATACACCAAGACTAGTGTCAGATTCAGCAAATAAAAATACAGGAGTCCCTTCTTATCTGCATGGTATAATGTTTCAACATGTTCCACAGATGCTTGAAACTATAGATGTAATATTTTTCCTATACATGTATATAGGAAAATGATTAATTAGACACACTAAGAATAACAACAACTAATAATAGCTTGTTAAATAACTCAAAATATTGTTTAGGTGTTAGGGATAGAGTGGCAAACCAGGTTGAAATATGCCTACTTTCACAGACTCTTGCACTGGTCAGAGAAAGAGCTAACAGATCTACTAAGCTTTATGTGTTCTCACCACAAATATAAGTATGTGAGGTGACATGCTAATTAGCCTTAGTGTATGTATCAAAACCTCATGCCATGTATCCTTATTATGTATAAATTTCATGTGTGTGTGTGTGTGTGTGTGTGCGCACGCGTGCACACATGTGCTCACCCTTCCAGTCACATGTGGAAGCCAGCAGTTGATACTGTGATGGCTTTCTCTCTTGCTTTCCTTTTTACTTTTTGAGACCCAGTCTCTCACTGAATGTGGAGTGGGACTTACTGGCCAGTCAGCCCCGAGGATCAACCTGTGTCTATGTGCACTGACACGCCTGGCTTCTCACATGGGTGGTCGGGTTCTAAGCTTAGGTCTTCATGTTTGTGTAGGAAGCACTTTACTTGCAGAGCTGTTTCCTAAACCCATGTATAATTTTTTTATTTGTAATAAAGAAGATAAAATAGATATACTAAATCAACACAATCAACTTGGTTCAGTATTCATATATGAAGACCACATGTTGAAAGATTGGGGAGATGGGACAGGGTGACAGTGGATGGCACACTATGTTTGTCCTTAATTCACTGTTCCAGGGGTAGGCATGTGATGCAAACTAGGCCAGTGAGACACTGTTCTGGCTCTGTGAGAGTCCAGGGGCTCTGACAGCACTAGTTCTAAGATGTGATTCAGGATGTGGTAGTAAATGCTTATTACTACAGGAGGGAGAAGTGAAAGAACAGAAAAGTAGTTCCCAGTGAACTAAGTGACAGAGGCTCTGTGGATGTGGGAGCTCCAGGATCCAGACACCACTGATCTCTACCTCCATCCTTGCCTTTCAAGTTATCTATCTATCTATCTATCTATCTATCTATCTATCTATCTATCTATCTATCATCTATGTATCTATCTATCTTCTATCATTTATCTATCATCTATCATCTATCTATAATCTATCTTCTATATCTGTCTATCTATCGATCTATCTATCTATCTATCTATCTATCTATCTATCTATCTATCTCCTACCTACCTATCTATGTAGTGTGTGTGACAGGTGCAAGTACCAAGGTACACATGTGGAGGCCAGAAGACAACTTTCAGGAGTCACTTCTCTCATATCAGTCCTAGGGTTGGAACCAGGTCTTCAGGCTTGGCATCAAGTGTCTTTATCCACTGAGCCGTATCACTGGGCCTTCTTGGAATCCTAGTACCCCAAATTTTATTTGTTATAATATAGTATTTAAATTCTGTGATGAGTAACCTGGAGTCCTCACTATTGTTAAGAAGAGGCAGCATAAAGACATTGATTTACAATAGACGTCACATCATAGGGCAGGGTCTTGTCTTAAGTTAGCTCTCTACCTCCCATGAACATGGCCAGCACTGGCCAGTTTTATGGATCTGACTGGTTCAACCTGTCCACACATCATTGTCAATCTAAATGGAAAAAAAAACGCTTCCTTTAAAGATTGCCTCTTGCTGCCAGGCGTGGTGGTGCACACCTTTAATCCTGGCACTTGGGAGGCAGAGGCAGGCAGATCTCTGTGAGTTCCAGGACAGCTGGGGCTACGGGGAGACCCTGTCTCAAAAAGGACAAAAAAAGTTTACTGCTTGATTTTTCTGTATCATGATTGAATACTTCCTCCAGTGAGTGCCCTGTGACTATGAGTCCCTTCAGATAGAGTAGCATGTCCAGCCATGGGATACAACCACAGTGTGAAGAGGACAACCACACAGTAATCTGACACGAATTCTCCCAAATTTGGATTATTCAGTGTGAATATGTGAGCGAAATGAAGTACAACACTGTTTCGGTTTTCTCCTCCTTGTAAGTTGAAAATCCCTCCCATGGGCATGGGTGTGTTTACATGCAGAGAGGGAGGCTTTCACTTGCAGGCAGTTTCCTCATAGAAACATCTTTAAAAATATTTTATTGTTTTTACTTTATGTGTGTGAGTATACTGCCTGCACGTAGCTAGAGGCACTTGTGTTGCGCAATACCCTTGGACATCAGATGAAGGTGCCAGATCCCCTGGAACTGGAGTTACAGTTGGTTGTTAGCCACCATGTGGGTTCTGGGAATTGAGCTCAGGTCCTCTGCAAGAATAGCCAGTGCTCTTAACTGCTGAGACAGCTCTCCAGACTCAGAAACATCTTTCTAGATGATGGTCAGGAGCCGAGACTGGTCACAGATTGTCCAGATAGCTAAAAATACATCTTTCATGGTTGGAGTTGCCTTGGGTTCACAAAATTGCCAGATGCCATTAAAGTCCTCTGACCTTCCCCCACGGAGCTTTGAATCTGAGTCCAGCACTCTAATCCCAAAGTTACCCTGAGCTCTTGTATAACCTGGATCTGAGCAGCAGGGGGTTGGTAAATCCCAAACTTCCTGAAACTGGTGTCAGAGGATGGGAAGACCCAACACATGTTCCAGCAGGTGGCCTCTGCTTCCCTGTGGGGATCATCTCTTCTCAAGCTCTCCTACATCAAAAGCAGAATCCTTACTTCTGTATTATACATGGACCCCCTTTGTTTGAGGCATTTCAAATAAAGCTATGACACGGATTAATAACCATGACATCCCAGCCATCTCTACTCTTGTCTGGTGGGGTGTGAGGCCAGCTTGCTGCTGTTTATTTTCCATCAGACTTTTCCATTTTGTTGGTCTTTTTGAGAAGGGTCTCCCTGTAGCCACAGCTGTCCTGGAACTCACTATGTAGATCAGGCTGGGTATGAACTCACAGAGATCTACCTGCCTCTGCCTCTGCCTCTGCCTCTGGAGTGCTGGGATTACAGGCGCGTGCCACCATACCCTGCTAGACAAGTGTCTGCAAGAGAGTTGGTCCAGGTACTGGTTGTTCCTTTTATCCAGGGGCCTGTGTACTGGGAGCCATGAGTCAGCTTCGGGGCTGGGCTGGGTGTTCCAGCATTCGCTGGATCTTCTGGGTCATTACCCAGGTCTGTTTCTCTGCTGCAGACAGCCTGAGCCTCAGGAGTAGTGAACTCATGAGCTGGTCCATCCGTGCTGAATCCCCCTGTAGCCTTTACAGGAGCAGCCTGCTCTTCATTTTTTTTTTTTCTTTTCTTTTTCCTTCTTAAAAATGTATATGACTGTTTTTCTTGCATGTATATAAATGTACCCACATCACGCAATGCCCTCGGAGGCCAGAATAGGTGTTGTATACCTTGGAACTGGAGTTACAGATGGTTATTAGCTGCCATGTGGGTGCTGGGAACTGAACTCAAGTCTTTTGCAAGAGGAGCCAGTGCTCTTACCTACTGAGCCATCTCTTCACCCTCTGCTCTTTATTTTCAATCTCTTCGGGATCTCTGTAGACCTAGAGCTCAGGAATGACCACCTATAGGTATTCACTGGAAATGATACCACACATGCACAGAACTTCTGAGGCCATGCAAGTACCACAGGAGACCCATGGAATAAGCTCCTTTGTCATTGTATGGGATGGGGATGGGGAAGGGACAGAGGAGAATCTGTGTTACACGGAGTGATGGCACCATGTTGATGCAAGATGCCTCTGTGAGAGGCTGGTGGTTAGCTCTGGGACCAGATACCACGACACAGCTCTGCCTGGATCTGGTTAGTAAAGGTCTTAGGGGTGAAGTGGGCAGCATTTCCAGTGGCACTGGGAAATTTTCAGCAGCTCGTATTGGCTAATATTTTTGAGAAGACATTGAGCTCAGTAAGGTTTTCAATGGCAACAATGCCACAAGCTGCCTGTGCAGGTTTCCAGGTCAGCTTGGACTTAATGATGGAGGTCCCATCTCTGTTCCTCTTGCGGATGTACTATTCTATCTGGAACTCAAGGTTAGTGCCTGCAAGAGATTTGGGAGCATCTTGTTTCACTGGCAGACATTGTATGAAGGTTTCCTTTTTCAGACATTGTGTGAAGGTTTCCCTTTAATTATGACAGGAATCAGGAGCAACACATTTGTAGAGATGCATTCCTTTAATCTTGGTCCTCTGGAGGCAGAGGCAGGTGGCTTTCTATGAGATCAAGGCCAGCTGGTCTACATAATGAGTTCTAGGCTAGCTGGGGTGACAAGGAGACCCTGTCTTAGGAAGATAGAAAAAGCCCAGTGACACCAAATGGACTCTCCCTAGAAAGTACAGAAAGTGGCATTCAATTTTTTAATTAATTTATTCATTTATTCATGGGTGTATGTGTGTATGTACATATGTATATGCCACACAAGTAGTGAGTGCAGTGCCTGTGGAGGCCAGAAGAGCTGGCATTTCAGGGGGCTGTAGCATCCTGATGTGGGTTCTGGGAACTGAACTCAGGTTCTCTGGAAGAGCAGCCAATGCTCCTAACCACTGAGCCATCTCTTTAGCCCCAACACTTGAATTTTTTTAAGTGTGAAATGGATTTCAGGTTCATCACAGCTACATCTGAAGAAGTCTGCAAAGCTTAATAATAACTTCATCACATGCAGCGTGCACTGAGTTTCTTTTCAATGTTCACTCTGCTTTCCTGGTACCCAGGAAAAGAAACATCAGTTTAATTCAGGCTTTGAGACTTTAATCAGACAATGATCTGAATTATGGTCTATCTCCTCATTTACCCTCAGAATTATAATGTCTCTTCTTCCCAGTTAACTAAAGAATAACAACCCATCTTGAATTAAACTGCAATCAGCAACAGTATAGTTAGAATCAAATTGTGTTAATGGGTTTCTTTTGCTTTATTAGTTCTTTAGCTTCACAAAACTGCCCCCCAAAGTAAATACTGCCTTGAAGCATTTGTGTTTGAAGAAGGGGACTGAGCAGCTATGTTTGTGGTTTGTGACTAGCCTCGATTGAGGTCTTTGAAAATATCCTGTAGTCTTTGCTTGAAGGCTGTATGTGCCTGATGGCCCAGTTCCCCCTCACCTGACTGGACAGGGGATGGACTCTTGATTAATGCTGAGCCAATCACATTCTTCCTTTGGTACCTGGACAGGGATATTGGCTTATTAAGAAAGAAGGAGGCAGAAATCAAGGGTAGAAAAGCAGGGAGGATCCGTGTGTGTGAGATGTGGGTGGTGGTGTGAGATTTTTAGAAAATAATTCTTGAAATGGGGAAAGCAATAATTCAAATCAATTATGTGAGCCAAATCTAGTACAAATTAAAAAGTATGTCTATGGGATTAGAGAGATGTCTCAGTGGTTAGAAGCACTGGCTGTTCTTGGAGAAGACCTGAGTTTGAATCCCAGCACCCACATGGTGACTAACAACTGTGTGTAATTCCAGTTCCAGGGGATCTGACACCCTCTTCTGCTTTCCATGGGCACTGCATGGTGTGCATGCACATGTAAATGCAAGCATAATACTTAAACAATAAAATAAAATTAAAAAATATGTCTATAATGAAAGACAAGTATGTGACCCAGGTGGCATTGTACTAAAATATTTAATAAGATGAGATGAAAATGATATTTGATTTTTTTTTAGTGAAGGTAGATACCACATTAAAAAATGAAAACAGGCTTTAAATAATATGTGTGGGGCTGGAGAGATGGCCTAGCAGTTAAGAGCGCCGACCGCTCTTACAGAGGACCTGGGTTCGATCCCCAGCACCCACATGGCGGCCGAGCTCCACGGCCAGATCTGGCACTGCAGTTCCAGGAGAACTCCAGCTCCAGGGGAATCCGAGACCCTCTTCTGACCTCCGCGGCATTGCACGACACGGGTGCACAGACCTGCATGCAGACAGTACATTGATACACACAGAGAAATAAATAAAAAAAAATATGTGTGACTATCTATCTATCTATCTATCTATCTATCTATCTATCTATCTATATGCAAGTGTCACTGAATTATAGCCCTTGTCATTAAATAATGTTCTAGTTCCCTTTCTGTTTCTGTGATAAAAAAAATTCAGGCTAAACACAATTTAGGGGAGGAAAGGGCTTATTTAATTGTACAGGTCACAGTCCATCACTGAGGGAAGTCAGGGCAGGAACTCAACCAGGACCCTGAAGTTGAAGCCGTGGAGGAAAGCTGCTTGCTACTTCCTCTCAGGCTCCTGCTCAGCTAGCAGTTTTCTAGCTCTCACACCCACCTCCCCAAACAATGGTGATGCCCACAGAGGGGCAAACACTTTACCAACTGAGCCATATTTCCAGCCCTAAACCCATACTCTTTTTTTATCTCTTTTATTTGTTTATTTTTTAAGGGATTCTACAATATAATAGCACAGTTGTTTTCAGATAACATTGACGTTACTCAGTTTGCCGTACAATTAGGTAATTGGTGCATTTTTTTTGAAGTGAGCCAAATTATTAAGCATAAACAGTGAATGTAAGTAACATTCATGTAAAACCAATTTGCAAGTATCTATGTCCAAATTTTGAACAACCCAAGGGTCCCATAGTCCAGTTGGAGAAGCTTGTATGCACAAGCATATTGATCAAATAGTCTATATTGCTGTAGTCTCACGATTCACCCCAATCTCTCCACAGCCCTTACATCCTACCACGCCTCCTCTTCTGCAAGTTGTGTCAACCCATATTCTTTATGAAGTATTCTGCCCTTATGAGTTACCTTGGTGTTAAGTCACAGCATCAAGAAAAAGGGTCTATGGGCTAGGCATACCCATGACTCATGGAATGAACATACCACAAGATAGCTATGCATGTTGCTCAACAATAAATTAAAAACTAACTAAAACAGTACGGGAATTTTTATGAAATTTTTAAACTTATTTTGAGGTTCCCATGAACCTATAGATGACATTGTGTCACAAAATCAGTCTGAACTCACCTGGAAGAAAGGAGGGTCTGAAGTTATAATGAGTACATACACCAGTCACTTTCATGCTGCTGTGGCCAAACACTTAACAAGTCAGTGCAATATAGGAGAGCTTTATTTTGGTTCATGGTTTTGGACGGATCTCAGTCCATCAGGGCGGGGAGAACATGGTGGCAGGAGTGGACTGCAGTGGCTGTCCACTTGGAAAAGCAGTGGACAGGAAGGGACTAGAACTAGGGGTCTGGGTAATAATCTTTGAAAGTCCTTCTCTAGTAACTTACTTCTTCCAGCCAGGCCCCACTCCTTCAAGGTCCTCAGCTTCTCAAAACATCTTCACCAGCTAGAGAACAAGTTTTCCAAACACAAGTCCGTGGGGCACATTTCAGATTCAAACTACAGCAGTGAATCAGAAGAAACATGCTGAGTTGTTCCCTGTTGAAAGCTAAGAGACAGCCTCTAGGGTGGGCTCAATGGTCAGACAGAAGGGACTGGCTGAATAAGGAGATCTGGGTCCCAGGAAGTGGTACCACACTAATAACACTAATGTTCTCCATTGGATCCTATGGTCCTTTTCCTTAGATAACATAAGATAGGGTTGTTTGCTTTATTTTGCCTGTATAATCTCAGTACCAATATGGAGATGTCTATGGTTCTTCTGTCTGTTGGTTGTCCTAGGTTATTTTTGTTAGTGTGTCTAATCCTTTGTACAGCTTGACCTTCATTTCTGCTTAGAATGCTGGTGTTAATTACCTTTCCCCACACCTGTTTACTCTGAGCTTCTTAGATGATTCTGTGTAGCCTATTTTTCTGGTAGCTTCTACTCCGGACCTGCTGTGCAGTGGCTGAGCTCTGAGGCCTTCTCTTTCTTCTTTGATTTGAGTAGATCTCTGCAGACATTTAAAAGGGACACACGGTCCCTCCCAAGCTGTGTATGCAATTTCAAATTTACCCCTTAACAGGTATCCTCTCTGGATAAAAATGACAGCCTGAGTTCTCAGCCTTCAACAAAGCAAATTAGAATTTTAAACAGATCTCCCTACCATGAGAATTCCTAAGTGCTGTTTCTTATTTCTGAAGAACTATTTTGTGTTAAACATTCACATTCATAGTATTTTGAGCACTAAAAGGAGTTGTGTTCCAGAAGCATTTAAGAAAAATCTGTACATTGTAATAGAGGCTGACTAAAAAATGAATGGACATTTACACAGCAGATGAGATGGGGAGAACAGCTTTATTCCAGAGCCTACAAATCCATAGCTCATTATGTAGTCCCTCTGGACATCTAGCATTGAGTCTTTGAGTGTACATTCATTTGCCCATTCATTCATTAATTCACTCAGTATTTATCAAGTAGCTTGGGCATTAAAGATTGCTTGTGGACTCCTGGGTAGCTATGATGATGATAATACTACCAACGACAATACCATTACAATAAGATGCAGTGAGTGTCAGGCTCTTATTTTGTACAGGCATTGTGCTAATCATTTAAATTTTGGTTTTGCCATTCCAGGACCTTGCACATGCTAAGCAAACACTCTACTACTCTTCTTTATCCTGACTCCTGCATTAATATTTTAGATGTATTACAGAAAGTTATCCATACAACTCTTTCTATTGCTTGCCTAGATGAACACAATGTGACTGAAGCTCACACTGTTAGGACATGGTGGAACTGGTTTTGCCAACTACAGTGGTCACATAGAATAGGGTCAACTCACAGCTGACACAAGCTAAAGGCCTTTCAACTCTGAGCCAGGAGTACAGGGCTGTGACTTACTTGGTCATCAGCTTCAGCACCTGTGAGGTTCTAGGGATGGTATCTTCCTATAATTACTTTTTTTCTCTCTTCTTGCTTGCTCTGTGCTAGTGGGATCATTAGAACTCAAGTCTTGGTCCTGAGGTGTAGTTCAGTGTTTATTGATATTGTAATATGTTTGGGATCCTATAGCAGAATAACCATAAACTGGGTGGGTTATAAACAACAGAGTGTATTCGTCACAGCAACGGAGACTGAGAAATCTTAGATCCAGGTACCACCACCTCCCAAAGACCCTTATTTCTTAATACTGTCACCCTGGGGATTAGGTTTCAACATGTCAATTTCAAAGGGTCCACAGCTACGTGGTTGATTCGACTGGAAAGTAGCACTGATCTTACGAGATTTTCCAGGTGAGGTTCATCCATTTTCTGAGCCCTCCACCTTTTTCATTTTTCCCAGGAAATGACATCAACTCTTACATACATGTACAGAGACTATGAGAACCCAACAAAGCATCAAACTCTGGAGATCACTTTACACTTCCATTACAACATTCCCTTTCCTCGATTTCATGAATTTGCAGAAAAAGGAGAGTCAGTGCATCTAGAGGGTGAGCAGTCATCAGATGCTGAATCCATGGTTGGTTTCCCACACATTCAGGCAGATTTGTCAGGCAACTTTGTCTCTCCTCAAGTTAATAAGGCATTTTACCTATTTGTTTGTCTGTTTAAAAAGTCTCTGATTCTAGGCTGAAGAGTTAGCTCAGTGGTTAAGAGAACTGGCTGTTCTTACAGAAGACCCCCATGATGGTTAACAACCATCTAGTTTCAGAGGATGCAATGCCCTCTTCTGACCTTTGCAGGAAATGCATGACATGGGTTCACTTACATACAAGCAATATACTCACACACATTCAATAAAAATTAACAAATAAAAACATTTTAAAAAGTCTTTCATTGTTACAAAAAAGGTAATGAGTGATGATCAGAGTACTCATTCCCCAAAGAGTGCTGAGACTAAGCCTTGCTGGGCAAGGTGCTACTGCCTCTGCGAAAGGGATACATTCTGTGAAAGGGAAGAAACAATCTATTTCTAGTAACAATGGAAGGAATACCAGGTGGCAGTTGAAGGATTGTATTCTATTATCCAGGAAAGCAGAGAGAAACTTGGATCTGAATTTGCAAATGAAGCAAATAAGATCATAAGCAACATTTCTGACAAATTATCAGAAGAGTTGCAAACGCAGAAAATGTCCTCAAACTTGGGTCCTTGAACCTGCTTAACAGTGTAGAGTGGCTTACTGCTACAAGCGCACTGCTATCCTCTGTTTGTTACACTTCTTGCCCCTGTGGGCAGATATCCGACAAGAGGCAACTTAAGGGAGGTTCCATTTTGGTTCATGATTTGAGGGGATTCAGTTCTGCACGTGGCTGGTCAGGCTGCATTCCAGGAAGTAGAGATCCATGATTGCTGGGGTCATTTAGAGAAACCATGAAGCTAATACAGGATCAGCTATATATAACTGCATAGCTAGCAAGGCCTACTAAAGAACTTTTTCCATAGTGGAAGCTAAGCCTTTTTCTGACGATTATAGAGTATGTTTATTGTAAAATATTGAAGAACATTCAATAAGCTTTACAAAAATTGATCCTATCAAAGTCATATCCATCCTTCAAAACCCACCTGAAATGCTAATGCATCTGTGGAGCCATAGTAATCCTCTTGCCATCTCCATGGTTTCTCTTCTGAACTTTTATCCCTAAAAATGAAAGATGTTATAATGCTTTCTTCTTGTCTACTCTGTTGTTGTTGTTATTCTCTGTGTGTGCCTGTTTGTGTGTGTGAGCATGGGCTTGAGTGTGCCACGGAATGAGTGTGGAGGTCTTTGCCTTCCGCCTTCTTGGAGGCAGGGTCTCTTATTTGGGGCTGTGTATGCTTCTCTCACTGCATTTCTACTGTTGCCTGTCTCACTGGCTCAGATTTATCAAGTATTTATTATCTCAGTTGTAGACTTGATGAGATTAAGAATTATCTGGGAGGTGAGGCTCCAGGCCTGCCTATGAGGGATGATCTTGATTAGGTTCTTTGATGTGGGAAATTCTGTCACTGTGGGTGCCACAGGTCCCTGGGTTGACATCCAGGGCCACATAAAAATGAGAAAGTGAACTGAGCACCAGCATCCATGGCTCCTTGATGCTTGACTGTGGATGCCATGTGACCAGCTGGCTCACTTTCCTGCTTCTGTTACCTCCCCATGATGGACTATGAGCCCTGAACTGTGAGCCAGTCTCCTTCCACCTTTATTTGGGCTCCAGGAATTGAACTTGGGTCAGCAGGCTTACATGGCAAGTGCCTTTATCCATGGAAGCATCTCATCTACCCTCATCTGTTCTTTGAAAAAAGATTTTTATTTTTTCTTTGAGAATTTCATACATGTATACAATGTCTTTGATTCCTCATTTCATTTCCTTTAAAATATATAATTTAGTTATATTTGGGGCTCTTTTTTTGAGATAAGGTCTTCTTGTAGCCTCAGCTCTCCTGGAACTTGCTGTGTAGACCAGGCTGCCCTTGGTCTCAGTACCTATTGCATGCTGAGAATAAAGGCATACTCCATCACACCTGGGTATTTATTTTATTTTAAAATGTGTGTATGTGTGTCTGTGCTTGTGTGGGGGGCTTGTGCGTGTGAGTACAGGTGCCTGTGCAGGCCAGGGCGGAGAGCAGAGCCCTGGAGCTGGAGTTACAGGCACTTGTGAGCTCTCCAGTGTAGGTGCTAGAAACTGAACTCTCTGTCCCCTGCAAGAACAGAAAACACTCAACTATTGAGCCATGTTTGTAGCCTGTCATCTATTTTCTTATTCAACAGGCAACACATAATTTAAAATAAAATATTTTTTTAAAAGAAAATAGATGATGAAGCAGATCTTGGGGGTGGGGCAGAGAAAAGGAAGGGGTTTGGGGGTAGATTTGATCCAACACATTGTATACATGATGAAATTCTCAAAGAAAACAGATGAGGGTGGATGAGATGGTTACGTGTGTAAAGGGACTTGCTGTGCGAACTTGGAACCCGAGTATAATTCCTGGAACCCAAATAAATGTGGAAGGACATAATGGACATCACACACTTGTCTTCTGACTTCTACATGTGTACTGTGGCACACGTGGGCCCACATGCTCATGCACACACACGCATGCACACACAAGCACATACACATGCACACACACACATGCACGCACACACGTATTATATGAAGATCCATTTTATAAAATTAAAAGTAGACTCTCATAATCAAAATTGAGGGCCACTATTGCAAATGATACCAAAAGGCTGTTGTTCTTTGCCATGGGGAAGGTGGGTACACTGAGCATTCACTTACCATTTACCTAGGCAGCTTCCAGTAGACACTTAGGACACTCTGGGTGGGAATATAACATAGCCTCACTCTCTTTAGCATGACCAGGAAGGTGCCACCATGCAATGGAGTTAGCCTGTGAGATGTGGCTGTACTTTACTACAGTTTGGATCTTAAATGTCCCCCAAAGTCCTGTGTGTTAAAGGTCTGGTCCCCAGCTGGCTCTCTTGGGAGATGGAAGAACCTTTAAGAAGTGGTGGCCACGGGGAGGTCTTCTGTCACTGTGAACAAGTGTTTGAGGGGGATTGAGGAGCCTCAGCCCCTTCCTTGCTCTTTCATTTTGCTTTTCAGCTAGTTGAGGGGTTTTTCTCTAGCACCCATTCTGTCCCTGCGTACTGGTAAGTGAATGCTCAGTGTACTCTCATGGTCAAAATACACCTTTTTATCATTTAATTACCTCAGGCATTTTGTTACAGTGAGTCAAAGCTGATAGATAAATACAATCTTGTTTAGAAAATGAAGCACTCCTATGTTTCCATGCACATCTTGTATTTCCTAGGGTCCAGGAAGATGATCAGGGAACAGGAAGTTAGTTTTATCTGACAGGTTCAAGTTCTTTTTATATGACGTATTCTACTTATTTGGCTAGGTGTGAATATTCTTGAATCACCAAGTTGGGTGTCTTAATCACTTCAGCTTGGCAAGTGGGAGAACCAAATCTTCCCTCAGCATGTGGCATTCGTAACTACATTGTTGAGCTGCTGTGGAGAGCTGGTTGTTGAGAAGTCAATGTTGTGGTATAATTGAAATGATAAGTCTATTAACTCCCTGAGCAATAGATCCCTCTTCCCCTCCCACACTCCAAATTTTGGCTTATTATTCTCATCTCATTTTAAGAATAGCAGAGAATCTGAGGCAAGATGGTGTGGAAGTTCTCTGGAGATTGAATCGCTAACGACCCCCATCTTCAAATGGTCAGTGATAATAAACAAGAAGGCGGCATTTCCAAGGGGGCAGAGCATTAATAAGGTAAGATTTTAAAATTAATTTTTCAAGTTAATTAAAATGTCCAAAAGCACAATAAAACTGCAGAAAATCTGGCAAGGGAATGGCGGCGGGCCTGATTAATGCAAGTCAACTGTCTTTCGAGGGTAATAGTAATAACGATGAGATTATGGATATGCAGGAACCTGCTAAAAAGGAGCATGATGTGTGCAGAATACAAACTGCGTCCCGTTACTATTTTATGGTGCACAATGGATCTTATTAAGGAGGAAGAGCGGCAAGAATCACGGCCGAATTGCTCAATAAAAGTATTGTGTAATTAACAGTGTTGCGGCAGCTGCCGGAGCAATGCCTCCCATTGACATTCCACGTTCTCCATCTATTTTCAGTTTGCTAAGGGCTGTGGGTTCTAACTGGGAGCGTTTATCTCATCAGTAAACAGTAAGCATTGGTGGAGCAGGGCATGGAACTCAGATGTTCAAGTGTGGCCTAAGCAAGGTGCTGTCTTTGGCCCTAGGGCGCTTCTCTTCAAATACAGGGACTTAGATAGATACCAGTGTCATTAATGAACATAATTCAGATGGTCTCCAAAGTTTCCAGAGAGGTCAAAAGAAGGAGATATTGGGGGCTGGAGAGATGGCTCAGAAGTTAAAAGTGCTTGGTGTTCTTGCAGAGGACCTGGGTTTTGTTCCAAGCACCACCATAGTGGGTAACAACTGCTTATAACTCAGTCTCTAAGGGATCTGGCACCCTCTTATGGAGTGTGAGGGCACAGGCACACACATACACATGTACTTACACACATCCACGTAAATAAAAATTAAAAATAGGAGGGATTAAGCAGAGCTGTAGGAGCATACATTTAAAAAGGACTTTGATTTTGATGTTGGCAAGATTTTGACAGTAGAGTTAACAAACTTTCTATCTGTAATTTTAGAAATGTTAGAACAAACTGTGTTCTATCTAATGCCACCAAGGCACAGAGGAGGGAATGGAAGCATGTTTGTTTCCACAGGAAGAATGTTTGGAAGCATGTTTGTTTCCACAGGAAATGGAAGCACTGGGCATGGGGGACTGTGCTTGTGACCCCGAACTTCATGAGGCTAAGGCAGGAGGACTTCAAATTTGAAGGAGGGAGAGGGGGAGGGAGAGATAGAGAAGTGTTTAATGTCAACCCATATCTCATTCTCATGGGGCTCTTGGACATTTATTTTTATTTTTATTATCTTTTTGGTGTCAGGAGTGGGAGTTAAAGTACATTTTTTTTTTTTTTGGTCTTTTTGAGACAGGGTCTCCCTGTAGCCCCAGCTGTCCTGGAACTCACTCTGTAGACCAGGCCGGCCTTGAACTCACAAAGATCCGCCTGCTTCTGCCTCCCAAGTGCTAGGATTAAAGGTGTGTGCCACCATGCCCGGCTTGTTAAAGTACATGCAAACCTGCCCTCTTCTGGCCTCCACAGGCATCCACACACATGTACATTCTACACAGATACACAAACAGATGGAGCAAAGAACTGAACAGAGACTTCACAAGTGAGGAATTAGAGATGTCTGAGAAACACTTCAAGAACTGTTCAACATCACTAATCATTAAGGAAATGCAAATGAAAACCACTTTAAGATATCATCTTACTCCAATAAGACTGGCTAGGATCAAGAAAACAAATGATACCAAGTGCTGGAGAGGTTGTGGGGAAAGGGGAACACTCATACACTGCTGGTGGGAATGTAAATTCATACAGCCACTATGGAAAGCAGTATGGAGAACCCTTGGAAGACTTGGAATGAACTTGCCACCCGACCCAGCCATACCACTCCTAGGCATGTACCCTCAAGACTTACACCACCACAGAGATACATGCACGGCCATGTTTATTGCAGCTCTCTTCACAATAGCAAGGAGCTGGAACCAACCTAAATGCCCCTCAACCGACGAGTGGATAGAGAAAATGTGGTACATCTACACAATGGAGTTCTATGCAGCAGTAAAGAAAGACGACATCACGAACTTTGCAGAAAAATGGCTGGAGCTAGAGGACATCATGCTGAGTGAAGTAACACAGTCCCAGAAAAACAAATGACGAATGGCATCCCTCATCTGTGGATGCTAGTGCCAATTGCCCAGTTGTCAAAACTTCACCAACTCAACGGCTGGGAAAGGAAGGATACAGCTTCCCATCATGTAGGTTGTACCAAGAAATACCAGCAGAGAAGTTGACCCATCTTAACACTAAAAGGAAGAAAAGCCTCAGACTGCTACAGGCATCAAACATCTCTGAGGACTATCAGTGTAACAACTGTTTATAGATTGAAAGGATATTCCTGGACAAATGGTCAGACCATGAAAGGAAATAGCCAGAACTGATCAGAGTCCAAAATGACATCTCCAGACAAAGTAGACAGTTCTGCTTCTCGTCCACCTGTGCCCCTTTTCAAAAAAAAAAAAAAGAAAAGAAATAGTTAAAAAGATTCGGGCTGGAGAGATGGCCTAGCGGATAAGAGCGCCAACTGCTCTAACAGAGGACCCGGGTTCGATCCCCAGCACCCACATGGAGAACCGTCTGAAACTCCAATTCCAGTAGAACTCCAGTTCCAGGGGAGTCCGGACACCCTCTTCTAACTTCCGTAGCATTGTACGACGCGGGTGCACAAACTTGCATGCAGACAGTACATTCATACACATACAGAAATAAATAAAATTAAAAAAAAAAGATTTAACGATTTAACCACTTGAGGTGGGTACATGGAACTGAACCTCTGTCCCCTGCAAGTTCAGCTAGTGCTCTTAACTGCAGAGCCATCTCTCCAGCCCCTTTGGGCATTTATGACTAAATCAAGCATGTTCCCTTAGATGTGCTTTGGGGAATTACTCTGGCTATATAGCAGACTTGGAGAACAGACCACAGAAGGAAGACTGGGGGAGGGGCATAGCATTAGAGTTTGAGCAGTAGGGGGCAGCAGTGATTTTAAAGTGGCTTGTTTCACTGAGGGTTTTTGTGTTGGGATCTTGGGATCTTTGTCAGCAGTGTGAGGACATTAAGTGGTGGTGGGGCTTTGATGAGGGACCTTCTTACTTGTCTTGCTTCCTGTCTGGCAATGAGATCTCTTCTTTCTGTTTTTTTTTTTTTTTTTTTTTTTAACTTCCATCTGGGAAGTGAATCCAGGCAAGCACTCTACCACTTAGCTACATCCTCTTCCTCTTATTTATGCTCCCATCATTGTTAATCTATCAGGCATGAGTTCCTCACTAGGTCTAAACTGGCATCAATGCTCTGACCTTCAACTTCCAGAGGTATGAGCAGAATAAACCTCTTTTCTTTATAAGTTACCCAGTCTCAACTATTTCATTATAGTAACAGAAAGCAGATGTATACAATTCTTAACTTTGTGGGAATGTACTTTGTGAAAACAGAGATGCTTCAATGGTTGTCAGTGACATTGTGGAGATAGAGCTAATAAAACTGGAGTAAATAAGAGGAAAGGTCAAAGGTGGCCACAGACTTCTGTTTTCGGGTTCTCCTCGTCCTGTAGCCTTTGCTTTTCACTGGGTTTCTGTTATTTGGGGCTATGTTTTCCTCCTCCAACTGCTTTATTGTCTCATCTCAGAGAAGATGGACACAGAAGGTTCTGAGGTTATAAACCAGCTAACCCAGTGTTCGGTGAGATGCTAGCATGGACATGAAGAGCTGCCAGGAAATCCCAGCTGGCCAGATTCTCCTCAACTCCATCCTGGGCTCGTGAAGTCTGCCCAGTTCAACTTCCTTACCTCCTCGACCGCTTGTAATGACTGAACCAGGAAGCATGGGGTTTCTGGTTTTGCTCCCTCTCAGAGCAATCCTTGCCTCTGCAGTCCCCAAGTCTCTGGGCTGGTTTCAATCTCTGACTTTTAGTTCTTTTTCATGTATATTCATGTGTATGCATGTCCACATGTGTGTGGTGTGTGCGCATGCGTATGTTTGCAAGTGAATGTGGAGGCCCAGGGTTGATGATTAGAGTCTTCCTCAATTGCTCTTCTATTTTATTCTTTGAGACAGGGTCTCTCAATCAAACCCGGAACTTCCGGATGGTCTCACTAGCTAGCTTGTTCCAGGCTTCCCTGTCTCTCCCTTCTAGGCCTGTGATTATAGATGGCCTGCCACACCACCCTGACATTTACATGGGTTCTGGGTATCTGAACTCCAATATTTTTGCTTGAGGAAGGGGCTTTAACCACTGAGTCATCTCAGCTCCAGCCCCTGACTTTTTAATGATTATTCCTATGACCTTCTAGATGGGTCCTTGAACTTGAAATGGTCCTCTTCTAAGTCGTTGTGTGCTGCAAGGTTCATTCTTTTCACTTCAGGACCGCATTGTCCCTATGGCTCCCATGAACTCCAGGGATAAAATTCACACTCCATATGCTGGTCTTCTAGGCACCTCTTTGGTCATCGATTTCCCCAGCTGTCCTGTCCCCAGCCACAGCTCATTCGTGCTCTTCTTGGTGAACAGCCTCACTGCCCTCTGTAAGGACCCTGAAGCCATGGCTGTAGGCAGCCCTCCATCCCGCAGTACCCTTTCCCTTCTCCTCTCCCACAAATGCTTCAGGTATTTTTTTTCTTTCCTTTTAGAGGTCTGTTTTTGTTAAGATCGGGCAAGCTGTTTCCAAGCATGTGTCCCTGTAACCTGAAATGCAGGCTACCAAAACCTTCTTTCACAGCCGTCTGGGAGACCAATCTTGTCTCCTTTCTGGAGTTTGCCAAAGACGTGTGTGGCCCCTCACACACCGTCCCAGAGGAGGTGAGTGGGACCCTAGGTCCCCTTCTTCTTCTTCTTCTTCTTCTTCTTCTTCTTCTTCTTCTTCTTCTTCTTCTTCTTCTTCTTCTTCTTCTTCTTCTTCTTCTTCTTCTTTTTTTTTTAGGCTTGTGCTACCACACCCAGCCTAAGACGGTTCTTAGCTGCCATGTGGGTGCTGGGACTTGAACCTGGGTCCTCTGCGAGAGCAGTCCATGCTCTTAACCGCTGAGCCATTCCTCCAGCCTCAAGACCCCAGGTCTTCTGAGTAGGACCCTGGGTCTTCTCTTTTGTTTGATGAAAAAACTGCTGCACAACAGCTAAGACCTCGGCTTACAATGGAACCCAGAATTACAGCTTGCAGAAGACTACACTATCCCAAGGGCAGTTGGATAAAAATTAGTTCTATTTTTCACTCAAGTATGGGAAATCCTGGATTAGGCATGGGTTTCTTTCTGGGGGGCTGCTTAGAGATTTTAATAATGTAGGTTATAGATCTCTGAGAAGGGGCGTTTAGGAGCCATTGGAATTAGGGATAGCTCTCTTCTCTGGGTTGAGTCCTCTTTTGATTTCTTTTTTATTGCAATAAAATGCAAATTTCAGGACATCCAGAGATAGAGATTGACTAAAAGAGATTTGATTGTCTTTTTATATCCTACACCAAGCACTGTGAAATACTATCTGGGCATTGCTCACTCTCTGCCTGAAGGTGAATTAATGTCTTCTTGCTCTCAAGTGCTGGGACCCAGAACAGGCTCAGTTCACTTTGCCTCTGGGGGAGAGTGAGAAGGGAGGGGCTTCTACTTGCCCATTACCCAGCCGGTACTGAGGAGCACCATCCGCTGGGAAGATGGGGTCTTAATCTTTTTGTTGCTTGCCTTAGGACAGAAATTGCATTTGTGACACCAAAACTCAATACTCCTTATCTCCCTTTATCCCTTCTCTCCTTCTTAGAACTTGCAAAAGTAAACATAACTTTTGACCAGTAAGGAATGTTTCTTAGAAATAACACCACTGGGGGATGGACAGATGGCTCAGCAGCTGAGAGCACTGGTTGTTCTTTCAGAGGACCCAGGTTTGAGTCCCGGCACACATAATGGCTAACAACTGCCTCTAACTCCAGGTCCAGGGGAATCTGATGCCTTCTTTTGACTCCATGGGCATTGTATGACATGGGTACACTTACACACATGCAGGCAGTATACTCATACACATAAAATAAGATAATTATAATAAAAAGAAATAGCACCACCTTTTCATGCTTCTTTCGCTGATAGTGTTCTGGTTACCTTGTTTGCTGGGTTCCAGCCCCCAGGCTCTGTGCACTTATTTCTTCTTTGATCCGTCCTCAGGAGGCTCAATCCTACACATGGTTCCCCTTGTGCCCCCTTGTCTATTAACTTTCCACATAAAGAAGAGCAACCGGGAGCCTCTCCTGCTTTTCTCTCTTTGTCTCTGTGTTTCTGGAAGGGCCTGGATGCTCCCTAACTCTCCCAGCCATTGCAACGCCCACCAGGGCTCTTGGCTCTCACTGACCTCCATCTTTTCCTTCCCTTGACCATTGACCTAGGATGGTGAGAGCTTCTCACCCCTGCCATTTCAGGGTGCCTCACCTCTTCCCAACCCTTCTCTCTCACTTTACCCATGGCTCTGTAAATGTTCCATTCTGGCTGTGAAAGACTCCGGAACCTTCCAAGGAGGATCTCGCGTCTGGCTAGACTGACTGTGACTAATTTAGCATGTTTTTGGTGAAGCTCTGCTGTTACTCAGCTCTCAGGCCCAGGGGTGTCACAGGCCCCTTCAGAGAAACAGGCCTCACATACTGTCCCTTACCATCCTTATATGGCCACAGAATCCCTTTTGGCATGTGTAAACATCTCAGTGGACTAGTTTTCACAGATTTTTTTTTTTGCAGACCTTCAGACTCCAGTATATTTGGGGGGGAGGCACGTATAGTCTTTGATGGTTGACAGACAACAGATATTGGGGAGGATGATGGGGTTGCTCCAGAGCCATGTGGCTTGGCAAGTGGCTGCAGTATATTCTAGAAAAGGCCCTAAGTATGCCTCAGTACAAGACTTTTGACCGCTAATCTCTTTAGCGATGTCTAAGCACATCTTTGCATGATTTGCAGAGGGAGAGCTAGGAGACATTTTGAACTGCATTCTCAGGGAAACTTTTCCTCATTCAGAAACACTGCAGCTCCTGAAGTGTTGGGTCCACTGTCTTCTCTGCTCACAGTAGATGGGAATCGGAGGAAGGTCTGGAAGGACCAGCTCCCTTATCATGAAATAGCATACGTACTATAGCCCAAATAAGCATTTAGTAAGATAGACATGCTGTGGTGGGATTTTGTAATGAGGCTTTTAACTTCCTGAATTCTTCAGAAATAGGACTCAGTTTACTCTTTCAGTGGCCTGGAGGTTAGCTTGAGTCTGATGAGCAGTGCAGGGTGTCAGAGATGTGAGACACTGTCCACACAATGGACCAATGGCAATTCTTGATGAATGGGGGGTGGGTAGGGAGTCCTGTGACGCCATTTTGAGACGCCATGTCCGTGGCCATCTGTTTCTTTCTTCACTTTCTACACAGCTGGCTGCCTCATCGCTCTCCCGGAGCCCCCACAAAGACCCCTTCCTGTCACCCGGTGCTCGTGTAGACTCTGCTGTTGGATCGCACAGCAGACCTGGCGGATCTTCGCTCTGGTGTTTGCTCATCCTTTCCGTCACTGCTGGTGGTCTGACCTACTGTTCTCTCTTCCAGAATTCTGGGGGGAGCAGCTCTTGCTTAGTCTCTACTCCTTTTGTGATTGGGCTACTGGGACTTAAGTAGAGTGTCATATAAAGCTCTTCCAGCAGCCCCTGGACTCCTCCAGGGCCTGTTGGACACACTTCTCTTTTCGTACGATATTATCTTCTTCACAGATGGTGCTCCCTGCAATCAGTCAGCTCTGTGGCTTTATAGCTGATGTTCTCTGTGAGGTCAACAGGCCCCTTTGTCATGGACAAGGCTGGCTTATTCTCACCCTGCGAAAGGGGGATTACAGGATTCCACATGTCTGTCAGGATCTAGTTCCTCTTCATTACAGTGCAGGGAGGGTTTTGGTAACTTCAAAATTAGAGAGTGAGCTGCTACAAAACCAAGTCAGTTCTCTAATACTGTCCTTTACATTCTCCCCAGACATGACAGAAAAGACACCAGGGGTGGGGCCTCTCTCTCTAACAAATATGTCAGAGTACTGATTTATTTTCTTGGAGTCTCATGTAGTCCAGGCCGGCCTCAAACCTATTCCATAGCCGGTTCTTAGATAAGGATGACCTTGAACTTCTTGATCTCCTGCCTCCATCTCCAGAGTGCTGAGATTGCATTTATGGGTCGCCACATGCAGTTTATGTTATACTGGGCTCAAATCTAGGACTTGGTCCATATTAGATAAGTATTCTACCACTGAGCTATATCCCCAGTTCCTGAGTGTCTTTAGAGCCGTGACTAGAATTAATTCCACTTGGACACTAGCCTAAACCCTGACTCTTGGGTGACCATTTGTCTTGGTTTGAGCAGGTGCCCCAGGGATCTTAGTTGAACACAAATTGCTGCTTATGGCTTAGATACTAGCTAAACATCTCTACTCCTAATTTAAAATTTATCTTTGAAACATAATAAGTATATATTTATGAGATACTATATAATATGCATTTGTATCTCCCAGCATGACTAGCTTGAGATAAATAATTCATTTATCACATTGAAGGCTTTGGTAATTAGAACATTTATAATCTACTCTTGTCAGTTTTGGGAAAGTGCGATCACCTCACCATATGATAGATCACTAAGATGTATTCCTCTGTCTGGAACTATATTCTGTTTAGCCAGTATTTCCCCATTCCTCAACCCATCACCAAGTCTTCATCTAGGCCCTTGTAACCAACACTGTACTCTCCACTTTAGGTTTAACATATAGATTAGATCACATAATATTTGTGGTTCCTGGCTATGTGGATCAGTTGACCATCTCTGATAAAGTCCAGTTTTGTCCATGGAAAAGAAAATTGGGAAATTCCATTTTTTCAATGATTGTATCAGTGATCACTTCCATGTTTAACGATTATTTGACTCTCTTGCTGTTTGTTTTTATGGTCCTGAGGATTGAACCTAGAACCTCACACATGCCAAATACTCTACCACTGAAATGTATCTCTATCCCTCCTTTAATTTTTTTATTCCAAGACAGACGCTAAGTTGCACTCGCTAACTTTGAACTTGAGCTATAGATCAGGTTGGCCTTGAACTTTTGATCTTCCCACCTCAGCTACTAGGACCACAGGCCTGTCCAATAGGCCCAGCCTGACTTTTATTCTACATCTTTAGCTGACTGGAAAACACCAAAGAATACATTTCAACTCATAGTTTCATTATTGGAGAAAAATCACTGATATTTACTTATTTCCCGTTTAGAATAAAAATCGAATCATAACTTTGTAGTCTGTTTCCTTTACCCTCCAATACAAAGCATCATAACTTTGTAGTCTGTTTCCTTTACCCTCCAATACAAAGCATCATAACTTTGTAGTCTGTTTCCTTTACCCTCCAATACAAAGCATCATAACTTTGTAGTCTGTTTCCTTTACCCTCCAATACAAAGCATCATAACTTTGTAGTCTGTTTCCTTTACCCTCCAATACAAAGCATCATAACTTTGTAGTCTGTTTCCTTTACCCTCCAATACAAAGCATCATAACTTTGTAGTCTGTTTCCTTTACCCTCCAATACAAAGCATCATAACTTTGTAGTCTGTTTCCTTTACCCTCCAATACAAAGCATCATAACTTTGTAGTCTGTTTCCTTTACCCTCCAATACAAAGCATCATAACTTTGTAGTCTGTTTCCTTTACCCTCCAATACAAAGCATCATAACTTTGTAGTCTGTTTCCTTTACCCTCCAATACAAAGCATCATAACTTTGTAGTCTGTTTCCTTTACCCTCCAATACAAAGCATCATAACTTTGTAGTCTGTTTCCTTTACCCTCCAATACAAAGCATCATAACTTTGTAGTCTGTTTCCTTTACCCTCCAATACAAAGCATCATAACTTTGTAGTCTGTTTCCTTTACCCTCCAATACAAAGCATCATAACTTTGTAGTCTGTTTCCTTTACCCTCCAATACAAAGCATCATAACTTTGTAGTCTGTTTCCTTTACCCTCCAATACAAAGCATCATAACTTTGTAGTCTGTTTCCTTTACCCTCCAATACAAAGCATCATAACTTTGTAGTCTGTTTCCTTTACCCTCCAATACAAAGCATCATAACTTTGTAGTCTGTTTCCTTTACCCTCCAATACAAAGCATCATAACTTTGTAGTCTGTTTCCTTTACCCTCCAATACAAAGCATCATAACTTTGTAGTCTGTTTCCTTTACCCTCCAATACAAAGCATCATAACTTTGTAGTCTGTTTCCTTTACCCTCCAATACAAAGCATCATAACTTTGTAGTCTGTTTCCTTTACCCTCCAATACAAAGCATCATAACTTTGTAGTCTGTTTCCTTTACCCTCCAATACAAAGCATCATAACTTTGTAGTCTGTTTCCTTTACCCTCCAATACAAAGCATCATAACTTTGTAGTCTGTTTCCTTTACCCTCCAATACAAAGCATCATAACTTTGTAGTCTGTTTCCTTTACCCTCCAATACAAAGCATCATAACTTTGTAGTCTGTTTCCTTTACCCTCCAATACAAAGCATCATAACTTTGTAGTCTGTTTCCTTTACCCTCCAATACAAAGCATCATAACTTTGTAGTCTGTTTCCTTTACCCTCCAATACAAAGCATCATAACTTTGTAGTCTGTTTCCTTTACCCTCCAATACAAAGCATCATAACTTTGTAGTCTGTTTCCTTTACCCTCCAATACAAAGCATCATAACTTTGTAGTCTGTTTCCTTTACCCTCCAATACAAAGCATCATAACTTTGTAGTCTGTTTCCTTTACCCTCCAATACAAAGCATCATAACTTTGTAGTCTGTTTCCTTTACCCTCCAATACAAAGCATCATAACTTTGTAGTCTGTTTCCTTTACCCTCCAATACAAAGCATCATAACTTTGTAGTCTGTTTCCTTTACCCTCCAATACAAAGCATCATAACTTTGTAGTCTGTTTCCTTTACCCTCCAATACAAAGCATCATAACTTTGTAGTCTGTTTCCTTTACCCTCCAATACAAAGCATCATAACTTTGTAGTCTGTTTCCTTTACCCTCCAATACAAAGCATCATAACCTTGTAGTCTGTTTCCTTTACCCTCCAATACAAAGCAAATTTTCGCTCTTGGCAGAGGTGTTCTGTCACATAATTGTAAGTGAATTTTCTTTTCATTTTTTAATTTTATTTAAAAAATGTGTGTGTGTGTGTGTGTGTGTGTGTGTGTGCATTCCTGTGTGTTGAGTGTGGATATTCGCATGGCATAGCATGGGTATAGAGGTCAGAGAACAACCTCATACATATGTCATTTTCCATCGTCTTTGTGGCCAGGTCTCTGTTTGCTTCTGTTGTATGTGACACTAGCTGGCCAAAAGCTTCAGGCCATTTCCTCCTAAGAGTGCTGGGATTTTAGCTATGTGTTTCCCTGTCCATATTTATGTGTTCTGCGGATTTGAACCCAGTTCCTCATGCTTTCACGGCAAGTGCTTTACCCTCTGAGCCATGTTTCCAGCCCTTAAAATTTCTCATGAAAGCCAAAAGTAGATACATTTGTCTTATTTGAATATGTCCATATGCTTTATAATTTAACCATGTAAATTTAAAATGAATACCTACTGGTTAAAGAAAATTAAGTCTATTTCAAAAGGGAGAGAAGAAAATATTCCAGAATCCTCCTGGACCCCAGAGATAATCTCCATTAGCATTCCGGTGCCTGTGTTTGTGGACACTTTCTGTACAATATCTGTGTGCTTTTGGACATATTACTAACAAGGCCTTATATCTCTTCTCTTTCTGACAATTCGTCATTTTTATTTCTGAAATGTTCTTGTGTTTGCATTCTTCTCTGGTTGGGTTTCAATTCTTTAAATGGACTTATATGATCATTTTGTATATTAAAGCTACTAAATATCTTGTTGTTAAACTTTAGCAATATCTCCCTCAGAATTTAATTTCTTTTAGCTATGATTTTCTCCTCAGAACTTTAAATTTTAATGGAGTCTAATGTACTAATATTAACATTGTAGTTTCTGCCTTTGGCTTAATGTAAGAAAGGCTTTGGCCACCCCTAAACCATATAACAAAATCTATGGCAAATATGGATTCCCTTCTTTATACTTTAATTTTTAATCCATCTAGAATTCATCTGGCATAAGGAATTATGGAGAAAAGATCCACATTTACTCCCTGCCCAAAGGCTAGTTAATTGTTCCAACATCTTTTCCCCTTTAATTAGAAATGCCAGTTTTAGCATGAGTGTGCACACACATGTATAAAATGCCAGCTTTAGTGTGAGTGCACATACATATAAAATGCCATCTTTGGCATGAGTGTGCACACACACACATATAAAATGCCAGCTGTAGCATGAGTGTGCACACACACATATAAAATGCCAGCTTTAGTGTGAGTGTGCACATACATGCATGTAAAATGTTCCCCCATTATTTTCTAAAATATTCTACAATTTATGTACCCACAAGACTCATCTTACCACAGAGATACATGCACAGTCATATTTATTGCAGCTCTCTTCACAATAGCAAGGAGCTGGAACCAACTCAAGTGCCCCTCAACTGACGAACGGAGAGAGAAAATGTGGTACATCTACACAATGGAGTTCTATGCAGCGTTAAAGAAAGACATCATGAGCTTTGCAGGAAAATGGCTGGAGCTAGAAGATATCATGCTGAGTAAAGTAACACAGTCCCAGAAAAACAAACGATGAGTGGTATCCCTCATCTGTGGATGCTAGTGCCAATTACCTAATTTGTATGGCAAACTGAGCAATGTCAATGTGATCTGAAAACAACTATGCTCTTATATTGTGAATCCCTTAAAATATAATAAAAAAACACAAAAATATTCTACAATTAAAATTTAGATTTTTCTCACTTACTAGTAAAATTTAGAATAGTCTGGTCCTCAGGAGTGACTTCAGCTCTTGTTTCTTTCTACAACTCTAATATATTTAATTTGTTCATATCTGGTTTTACTGCTGTCCTCAGTGCTTATTAGTTGGGATTGATTTGAGATTCTTCTCTGTCGTGTAATATGCCTCAATTTTTGTCAATGACTTACTTTGAAAATGTGGACAAGATGAAATCTCTGTACACTACACATCTCTGACTTATTTCTCTCATGTCTAATCCCTCTTACCTGAGTATGTTGAACCTTTAAAGCTTTATTTATTTTATAAGTGTTTTGCCTGTATGTATGTAT
Organism: Rhizomys pruinosus; assembly: GCA_009823505.1. Classification (NCBI taxonomy): domain Eukaryota; kingdom Metazoa; phylum Chordata; class Mammalia; order Rodentia; family Spalacidae; genus Rhizomys; species Rhizomys pruinosus. Next base: position 1,296,977 of record VZQC01009508.1, on the reverse strand, counting down.
GTATGAATGTATGTATGTATGTATATATGTTCTGTTTTGAGGATGGTTTGGGAATTTTGTCAAAATTATGTAGTTTTCAAGATTCATAACATTTATGTATTTTTAGAACCTTAATAACTATAGTTTTGCTTTGTTTTCTTTCTTCCCCCTCCCCCTATTTCCTTCTTCTTTCTCTCTTTTTTCTTTCTTTCTTCCTTTCTTTCTTTCTTTCTTTCTTTCTCTCTATCTCTCTCCCTCCCTCCCTCCCTCTCCCTCCCTCCCTCCCTCTCTCTCTCTCTCTCTCTTTCTCTCTTTCTCTCTTTCTCTCTTTCTCTCTCTCTCTCTCTCTCTTTCTCTCTTTCTCTCTTTCTCTCTTTCTCTCTTTCTCTCTTTCTCTCTTTCTCTCTTTCTCTCTTTCTCTCTTTCTCTCTTTCTCTCTTTCTCTCTTTCTCTCTTTCTCTCTTTCTCTCTTTCTCTCTTTCTCTCTTTCTCTCTTTCTCTCTTTCTCTCTTTCTCTCTTTCTCTCTTTCTCTCTTTCTCTCTTTCTCTCTTTCTCTCTTTCTCTCTTTCTCTCTTTCTCTCTTTCTCTCTTTCTCTCTTTCTCTCTTTCTCTCTTTCTCTCTTTCTCTCTTTCTCTCTTTCTCTCTTTCTCTCTTTCTCTCTTTCTCTCTTTCTCTCTTTCTCTCTTTCTCTCTTTCTCTCTTTCTCTCTTTCTCTCTTTCTCTCTTTCTCTCTTTCTCTCTTTCTCTCTTTCTCTCTTTCTCTCTTTCTCTCTTTCTCTCTTTCTCTCTTTCTCTCTTTCTCTCTTTCTCTCTTTCTCTCTCTCTCTCTCTCTCTCTTTCTCTCTTTCTCTCTTTCTCTCTTTCTCTCTTTCTCTCTTTCTCTCTTTCTCTCTTTCTCTCTTTCTTTCTTTCTTTCTTTCTTTCTTCTTTCTTTTCTTTCCAGAAAGGGTCTCCTTGTAGTCCCATCTGGCCTGGAACTTGCTATGTAGACCAGGTTGGCCTTGAACGTACAGAGATTCTCAGGATTAAAGGCATGCGCCGCCACACTGGGCATGACTGGTTTCTTCAAGATGTCAGTGCACGGACTTGGTTTCCGTATTTCTCCCGTTGCTCTCAGTTGGAGATCTGATGTTCTGTTTGTCTTCAGGAGGGCACTAGGGCGCTGACCTTTCCTGACCTTTGCATGTTTTGTGGTGTCTTCTTTTATATTTATGCCTCAGGCGTGTGTGGTCCCTACGTGGGTAATGTGCATGCATGGGTCACTTCTTTTCTGTGTTCTGTAGACATTCCCACACTAGGTTTTACTATCTTATGCCTCTCAAGGGAAATCTGACAATTATCTAATTTCTTTCTTATGATGAATACTTATTGCTTCTGCCTGAAAGCTTATTGCACAACTTCTTCATATTTGAAGTGTGAAAACTTGCCAGAGTCTTGTTTGCTAAGATAAAGATGATGATGATATTGAAGATGATGATGTTGATATTTTTTGGTATAGAGTGAGCTTGCTAAGCTCTAGATTTGACCCTTCATTTCACAAATATTTTTCCATTGTACATTTTAGTATGTTTAGTACTTTTCTATTTTTTTGTGTATAGAAGTTATTTATGCATTAGTTCTTCACTATCTAGCTACCACACTAAGCATATGTCTGATTGCTTTCATGTGTTCAATCCTTTCTCTTCATTCTGGGTGATTTCTGCAAACTCATGCTATATGGCAGCATCATGTAATGAAATTGAATTAATTTAACTTAATTTCATTTTTGAGACAAGGTCTCTTGTAGCCCAGGCTGGCCTTGAACTTACTGTATAGGTGGGGATGACTTGACCTTCTGTTCCTCCTGACTCTCTACCTTCACAGTACTGGGATCACAGGCATGCACCTACACCTGGTTTTATATGGTGCTGGAGATTGAACCCAGGTCTTCATAAATGTTTGACAAGCACTGTACCAACTGAGCTACATCTCTTGCCTCCCTTTGAGTATGTTACATCGAGTGCATTCAATGGTAGGAATAGGTTACATGGGTGGAGAATGATCTGAGGAGACCTGGAGTCAACCCACAGATGAGCCATGGAGTCTGCACACCTGAGTTGGAAGGTCAGAGGGAGGTGACAGTGTTACTGCAGCTGAAGTCTCCTTGGCTTTATCTAGATGCCTGAGGGGCTTGTCCATGGTGAACAGGGCCACTCTTGGGCTGTCACCTGAGGCGCAGAGGAGGGGCAAGCAGCACAGTTTCCTTATTCTCCTACTTTTTTTTTTTTTATGTGTATCAATGTACTGTCTGCATGTAGGTCTGTGCACCCGTGTCATGCAATGCCACGGAGGCCAGAAGAGGGTGTTGGATTCCCCTGGAACTGGAGTTCTCCTGGAATTGGAGTTTCAGACTGTTCTTGGCCGCCATGTGGGTGCTGGGGATCGAACCCGGGTCCTCTGCAAGAGCGGTCGGTGCTCCCAACCACTAGGCCATCTCTCCAGCCCTATTCTCCTACCTTCTAATCCCTTGGTAGTGCCTCCAGTTTGACAAATTCTGCCTGAATGAGCTTGGAAGATGCAACCTAGAATTGTCAGCTGTCTGTATTACAGAGAAGTGAGGTGGACCTATGAGCATAGAAAAGTGTTTTTCCTCCCTTAGAGGCTCTGGAGAAGTACAGACACACACACATACACACACACACACACACACACACACACACACACACACACACCCCTGTTATTTCTCAAACTCTATGTGCCACCCATCATCTGTACATGTATAAGTAAGATCTTCTTTTTTTACTAGATTACTAGATTTGGGAGGCATTTGGAAATACTGCTGACTTTTAGATATTTACTCAAAATATATTTCCAGTCTCCAGTGCTTTCAGGTGCTCTGCTGCTCCTTTGGCCGACAGTAGGCCTAGCTTTCCTCTCTTGGGGACTCTCTGATCCCATCCTATCCTGTGGGCCTTCTTGCTCCTGGGAAGTCTGAAATTCCCAGTCTCAGAAGAATTCTGGGTATGGTGTCTCAGTGTGTCTGGACTTGGAGTGACCCACTCAGTGCTCTTGGAGTTGGGAAGGTTCTTGCTATACTCAGTTGCATATCTCTGTGGGTTCCAAACTGCCTGTGCCATTTGTGCTGGTTAGATTTTGTTGACTTGACACAAACCAGAGTTACCTGGGAGAAAGGAACCACAACTGGGAATTTTCCTCCATTGCATTGACCTATGGCCCTGTCTGTGGAAGCATTTTCTTGATTACTAATTGATGTTGGAGAGCCCAGCCCACTGTGGGCAGTGCTATCCCTTGGCAGGTGGGCCTGGGGCTCTATAAGAAATAAAACTACAAAGACCTCAACATGAAACCCCAAACTCTGATGGCGATAGAAGAAAAAGTTGGCAGCAGACTACAAGACACAGGCATAGGAAAAGACTTCCTAAATCAGACAGCAACTGCGCAAGAATTAAGGTTGACAATTGACAAATGGGACCTCATTAAACTCAAAAGCTTCTGTACATCAAAAGAAACAATCAAGGAAGTGAAGAGAAATCCCACAGAGTGGGAGGAAACCTAAGAAGTGGAGGATCCCAATGGGAGGAACACCTCCCAACAGGTGAACACATCTGACAAAAGCATTGATTTCCAGAATATTATAAAACTACTCAAAAAACAAAGAGAAAAAATTTACCGCACCTCAATAGTGGCGGCAAAGAGCTGGATAAGAGACTTCACAACGTGAGGAATTTAGGCATGTGTGAGAAACACTTCTTTAAGGTGTTTCTCAGCCCATCATTAATCATTCAACACTAATCATTAAGGAAAATGCAAATCAAAACCACTTTAGATTCATCTTACTTTCATCAAGAGATGGCTAAGATCAAGAAAACAAATTTGATACCAAGTGCTGCGAGAGGTTGTGGGGAAGGGGCACACTCATACACTGGTGGTGGGAATATAAACTCATACAGACCACTTGCGAAAAAGCCGTGTGGAGAAACCCTTGGAGACCTTGGAAATGAACTTGCCAACAACCACCATACCCCACTCCTCAGGCACTGTACCCCAAGACCTCACACCCGCACCGCAGAGCAATACATGCACGGCCTTCAGCTTTATTTCAAGGCCCTTCTTTAGTAAGACGAGCTGAGAAACAAAACGACTGAATCAACTCCAAATTGCCCCTACAACCTGACTGAGTGGATAGAGAAAATGAGTACATCTACACAATGGAGTTCTATATGGCAGCCGTAAAGAAAGCGAATGACAAAAAAAAAAAAAAAAGCGAAAGGATGACCTCAGAGGCTTTGCACGGAAAATGGCTGGAGCTGAGGACATCATGCTGAGTGAAGTAACCAGTCCCAGAAAAACAACGACGAATGGTATCCTTCATCTGTGGACATTAGTGCCAATATCAGTTGTAAGTATTGTCTTGGGCATGGCTTTGGAGCTTTTTGTCCCAAAGCTGTTTGGAGGATGTCATAGTGTGGAAAACACAACAACAACAAAAACAGAAGGATGTATCAAAGAACTGACTGAAAGACAGTGAATTTTGCTCAAAACAGTCAACTTCCACATAGGAGCAATATTGAGAAAGACTGCGAGAAAGAGATGAAAGCATGTTTGGCAGAATGTATGAAAGCATCTGTGGGGTGGGGTGGGGGCGATGGGGGTGACAACGGGTCTAGATTTGTAAAATTAATATAAATTAAAAAAATTTTTTTTTAAATCTTATTTATATTTTATTTTTTACTTTATTGTTATTGTAGTGATTGTACAGACAGCATGTAGGTTTTGTGTACCCGTGTCGTGCAGATGCTTGCAGAGTTCAGAAGAGGGTATCGAGATTCCTGGAGAACTGGAGTTTCTCCTGGATTGGAGTTACAGATGGATTCACAGAGCCATGTGGGTTGCTGAGGATCAAACCACCGGGGGGTGTTTCCCCCACCATCTGCCTATGAGAGCGGTCGGTGCCTAACCACTAGGCAATCTTCTCCGCCCATAATAACTAAATTAAACTTAAAAAAAAGAAATACTAAAACTAGCGACAGAGTTGGTGGCACAACGACCTTTAAATCCAGACTCAGGAGGGCACGAGGCAAAGGCTGGATCCTCTTGTAAATTCAACAGCAGCCTGGTCCTACAACGACGTGGCTCCGGGCCAGCTAGGACTAAGGAGAAGACCCTGATCTCAACCAAAAAAAACAACAAACAAAAGCAAAAACAAAAAAAAAAAAAAAAAAAAAAAAAAAAAAAAAGAAAATAAAACTAAGCAAGCCAGTAAGCAGTAATTCTCCATGGTCTCTGTTCTAGTATCTGCTTCCAGGTTCCTGCTTTGAGCTACTTCTTGGCTTTCATCAAAGACAGACCGTGATGTAGAAGTGTTAGATGAAATAGAAAGGTGGTTTTGGTAAGTTATTTTTTCACAGCAACAGAGACCAAAGTAAGACACCAGCTAAGGAAGGGCTGCTTTGCTTTGGGTTTAACCTGTCGTTCTACTTCAGTGATACATCCTTGTGTCTCACCAGAACACTCAAGATGTTAGTAGTCAATGGATTTACTGTGAAACATTTCTTCTGCTCTATATTCCCAGTTCTTAAGACTTAGGTCCCTGTGTGTTTTTTTTGTGTGTGTGCTGTTTGTTGTATGTGTGTGTGTATGCATTGTGGACATTTGTGTTTGTGCAGGTGTATGTATGTGTGCAAATACATGAGCATGTAGATGACAGAGGACAATCTCAGGTACTATTCCCTAGGTTTTATCTACCTTGTGTCTTTGAAACCGGGTCCCTCATTGGTCTAGCACTCACTAAGTAGGCTATGTGGCTGTCCAGAGGGAGGCTGTCTTTGCCTCCCCAGTGCTGGGATTATAAGCATTTGTACAAAACTCTGTCAAGATTTAAAAAAAATTGGGTTTCTTGCAATTAACCCATGCCCCTTGCAAGCCTTGACTGACTGAGATCGTTCCTCTAGTCTTAAATTAATGCTAGAAACAGATCTACCACAAATATAAATTATATACATGGGCAATATACCTTCTTTCTTACTTGGGGGTCAATATCATTTACTAAACTTGCTTAGTTAGTTGACTTGAGTTGCCCACTGCTATCCGAGAGGAATTTGTGTGAGGACCTCCTAGGGATAGCAAAAATCTGTGGATATTTCAGCTATCTTATATTAAATGGTGAAGTGTATAGTATGTAGTCTACATACATTCTCCCATATATACTTATGTATTAGTTAAAGATGGGGATATAGTTTAAGAAGTGGGTCATTAGTTGGATTAACCATTGTGTGAACATTATAGAGTGTAACTTACACAGATTAAGACAGAGATATCATTAGGTAATGTTATCTTATGAGACCTATATTATATATGCTTTTTGTCACTGACTGAAAATGCTATGTGACACCCTGATTATACACTTTCCTTTAGGTCACCTAGGATCACTTCTAACTTCCTGTCACAATATGAAAGCTTTCAATAGTTGTTATTATATATTATTCAAGGATTAATGATAAGAAAGAAACCAGTACATGCTCAGCAAAAATGAATTTAAAATAAAATTTTGGGGGCTGGAGACTGCTAGCCTAGCGGTTAAGAGACCAACTGCTCTTGCCGAGGCCTGGTTGATCCCCCAGCCCACCCATATGGTGGCTACGAACCATCTGTAACTCCAAATCAGGAGAACTCCAGTTCCAGGGGAAATCCAAGACCTCTTCTGACCTCGCGCATTGCACCACACAAGGGCACCAACCTACATGCAGACAGTACATTCATTACACATACAAAAAAATTAAAAATTAATTTTTTTTGATCGTAGTTGTTAAGTCGAAGGACATGGTTTCACAGATTCAGAGGGCTGGCTATATTTAATTAGTTGACTGACTTAATTATTTGATTGATTATGCTTAGTTTCTGATTCATATGACTCCAGAACACATCTTACAGTTTTGCTGGAAGGTATTTCCAAAAATATAGCTTATTTGCTCTCCTGAAGTTTGTAATCAAGATAAAGCAGATCAAGTGTTAGAAGGCAATAGCTTATCATGAGGCAGTGAAATCGGGAGTCGCTTCAAGTGGGAGATGTTGCCTGACTTTACTACTGCCACTTTTTCCTTTCAGGAACCTGGTAAGAGCACATATTACCAGGAAGCATTTAACAACAGCAGCACTGGACAAGAAACAATCAAATACAAAGGCAGATGAAGAAAATGGAGATTCAGAATTTCACTGGATGTAGTCCCAGACCTGCATCCTTAGAAACCAAGTTGGAGAGGGAGAGTTGCATCTATTAGAGAGTGCTCCTGCTACAGCTGTGAGGGGGTGAACGGGGAGAGGAGTTGGCTCACCAGACATACATTTGCCAGTGAGGCCTGGGATGATTTCCCATAGTGCTCTGCAGGGCAATCTCTCAGGTGGAATGCTCCTTAGAATTGTTCCAAATTGAGGAAAGGGCTAAGTCTCTATATTGCTGCACCAGCTGGTCATTCACTGGCTTCAGGCTATGTCCCAGCCAGGTTGGAGGGTAACCATAGATAAGGAAGCTCCAAGTGGGAGCTTGGAGTATGGTTTTATGTTTGTGTTTATTTTTCCCACCATAGACAACTGACTATATCTTCGGACCCCTGCAGCAGTGCTAACCATGTAGATGTAGTAATGCCACGTGATACAAGATGCATTAATTGGTCTTTTATTGGACGGTAGTTGTATTGATTACTTTTCTCCTTTTTGTGGTCAAATACCTGACACAGAAGCAGATTCAGGAAGGAAAGTGTTTATATTGGCCCATGGTACAAGGCATGAAGTTAGGAGTGTGAGGCAGCTGGGCACATCGCATCCACAGTCAAAAGAGAGGCGCGAGAGAAGATGAGAGAGGCGAGCGAGCGAGAGGAGAGAGAGAGGGAGNCAGAGAATGCCTTTCCATAGCATTAGAGGCATTGAGCCAGTTTCTGATGCAATGCCCATAGAGGCCAGAAGATCTCCCTGGAACTGAAGTTACAGACAGTTGTTTAGTGGCCATATAAGTTCTGGGAATGGAACCCAGGCCCTCTGCAGGAGCAGCTAGTGCTCTTAAGCACTGAATCATCTCTCTGGCCCCTATTTACTTTTCTTACTAGCCACTTTTCTTCTTGTTATTCTTCCTGACAGAATTCACATGTATTTTTATAACAAAACATACATAAAGCAAGGTTATATGGGGATGGCTTTATATATACAAGCAGGAAATGAGAAATTATTGATAAAAGCTAAAAAATTTTTGCTGCATAAAATGAGTAAACCTTGACAATCTAATCTACAACATGGTAGCCATAACAAATAATTTTGTAGTTTGCTTGACTCATTCTAAGAGGGTTGACTTTAAATGTTTTCACCAAAAAGAAAATGGTAACAAAATTACATAGTGACTGATTGATTGATGAAGATTTTGTGACCGGAGACCTCAGAACTTACCTCTGTAATTCTTCAAGGAACAATATAGTCTGATATTTGATAATATAATGTTTAAGGAAACTTTAGAAGTCATAACTAGCATAAATGACAACTATGTGTATATAGTTTTAATGTTATTTGATTTAAAAACATATTCAATAAAACTTGTTAAAAAAAAAGAATTCACATGTATTTCCTTTCCTCTACCATGGTAAGTTTTCAATGCATAGAACTAGGAGAGGTATTTAAGTTCCCACTGGATCTAAAATAGATGTGCAACCAAGTTCATCAAAAGTCATACAGCAGTCACACAGCAAAGGACACTATTTGAGACCAGAATCTTGACTATAGAAGACATTTTCAAGTACCACAATACCAACATTCTTAGGATTAGCCCAATTAATTTTTTCTCCAGATTTTAGATCTATCAGTTTTGAACAACCATGCAGGGCAGGCTTAGCCCAGACAGATAGAAAGTGTCTGTTACAGTACAGACAGGAACTGTGCCTTGAAAAGCTCCTATGTTGAAGGCTTGGTCCCAGGTGATGGTGGGACTGAGAGGCAATGGGCTCAGGAAGACTCCATCGATGGGCTAAAGAGGCGGGGCCTGCTTAGAGGAAGTGGGTTACCAGGAACATGTACCTGACTGAGTTCTGCACCTTGCTCTGGTCCCTTCCTTCACTGCTTCCTCCCCAGCAGGAAATCTGCCTCTCTGTTCTCCCACACCCATTCTGCCACGATGCTCTTCTTCACTATAGACCTTGTGCTGGTTAGCTCTTGTCGAGTGGACACAAACTAGAGTGACCTGGGAAATGAGGAATTTCTCCGATAGGACTGGCCTATGGGCATGTCTGTGGGGTATTTTCTTGACTGCTAATTGATGTAGGACAGCCCAGCCCACTGTGGGGGTGTTCCCATGCCTGGACAGGTAGGCTTGGGCTGCCTAAGAAAAAAAACTAAGCAAGCCAGTAAGCAGTAATTCTCCATGGTCTCTGTTCTAGTATCTGCTTCCAGGTTCCTGCTTTGAGCTACTTCTTGGCTTTCATCAAAGACAGACCGTGATGTAGAAGTGTTAGATGAAATAGAAAGGTGGTTTTGGTAAGTATTTTTTCACAGCAACAGAGACCAAAGTAAGACACCAGCTAAGGAAGGGCTGCTTTGCTTTGGGTTTAACCTGTCGTTCTACTTCAGTGATACATCCTTGTGTCTCACCAGAACACTCAAGATGTTAGTAGTCAATGGATTTACTGTGAAACATTCTTCTGCTCATATATTCCCAGTTCTTAGACTTAGGTACCTGTGTGTGTGTGTGTGTGTGTGTGTGTATGTGTGTGTGTATGCATTGTGGACATTTGTGTTTGTGCAGGTGTATGTATGTGTGCAAATACATGAGCATGTAGATGACAGAGGACAATCTCAGGTACTATTCCCTAGGTTTTATCTACCTTGTGTCTTTGAAACCGGGTCCCTCATTGGTCTAGAACTCACTAAGTAGGCTATGTGGCTGTCCAGAGGGAGGCTGTCTTTGCCTCCCCAGTGCTGGGATTATAAGCATGTACAACTCTGTCAAGATTTAAAAAAAATGTGGGTTCTTGCAATTGAACCCATGTCCCTTGCAAGCACTTTACTGACTGAGCTATTTCCCTAGTCTTACATAAATCCTAGAACAGATCTACAAATATAAATTATATACATGGGCAATATACCTTCTTTCTTACTTGGGGGTCAATATCATTTACTAAACTTGCTTAGTTAGTTGACTTGAGTTGCCCACTGCTATCCGAGAGGAATTTGTGTGAGGACCTCCTAGGGATAGCAAAAATCTGTGGATATTTCAGCTATCTTATATTAAATGGTGAAGTGTATAGTATGTAGTCTACATACATTCTCCCATATATACTTATGTATTAGTTAAAGATGGGGATATAGTTTAAGAAGTGGGTCATTAGTTGGATTAACCATTGTGTGAACATTATAGAGTGTAACTTACACAGATTAAGACAGAGATATCATTAGGTAATGTTATCTTATGAGACCTATATTATATATGCTTTTTTGTCACTGACTGAAATGCTATGTGACACATGATTATACTTTACTTTAGGTCACCTATGGATCACTTATAACTTCTGGCACAATATGAAAGCTATGTAAATAGTTGTTATTATATATTATTCAAGGATTAATGATAAGAAAGAAACCAGTACATGCTCAGCAAAAATGAATTTAAAAAATTTTGGGGGCTGGAGAGCTAGCCTAGCGGTTAAGAGCACCAACTGCTCTTGCAGAGGACCTGGGTTTGATCCCCAGCACCCACATTGTGGCTAAGAACCATCTGTAACTCCAATTCCAGGAGAACTCCAGTTCCAGGGGAATCCAAGACCCTCTTCTGACCTCCGCGCATTGCACAACACAGGTGCACAAACCTACATGCAGACAGTACATTCATACACATACAAAAAAATAAAAATAATTTTTTTTGATCTGTAGTTGTTAAGTCGAAGGACATGGTTTCACAGATTCAGAGGGCTGGCTATATTTAATTAGTTGACTGACTTAATTATTTGATTGATTATGCTTAGTTTCTGATTCATATGACTCCAGAACACATCTTACAGTTTTGCTGGAAGGTATTTCCAAAAATATAGCTTATTTGCTCTCCTGAAGTTTGTAATCAAGATAAAGCAGATCAAGTGTTAGAAGGCAATAGCTTATCATGAGGCAGTGAAATCGGGAGTCGCTTCAAGTGGGAGATGTTGCCTGACTTTACTACTGCCACTTTTTCCTTTCAGGAACCTGGTAAGAGCACATATTACCAGGAAGCATTTAACAACAGCAGCACTGACAAGAAACAATCAAATAAAAAGGCAGATGAAGAAAATGGAGATTCAGAATTTCACTGGATGTAGTCCCAGACCTGCATCCTTAGAAACCAAGTTGGAGAGGGAGAGTTGCATCTATTAGAGAGTGCTCCTGCTACAGCTGTGAGGGGGTGAACGGGGAGAGGAGTTGGCTCACCAGACATACATTTGCCAGTGAGGCCTGGGATGATTTCCCATAGTGCTCTGCAGGGCAATCTCTCAGGTGGAATGCTCCTTAGAATTGTTCCAAATTGAGGAAAGGGCTAAGTCTCTATATTGCTGCACCAGCTGGTCATTCACTGGCTTCAGGCTATGTCCCAGCCAGGTTGGAGGGTAACCATAGATAAGGAAGCTCCAAGTGGGAGCTTGGAGTATGGTTTTATGTTTGTGTTTATTTTTCCCACCATAGACAACTGACTATATCTTCGGACCCCTGCAGCAGTGCTAACCATGTAGATGTAGTAATGCCACGTGATACAAGATGCATTAATTGTCTTTTATTTTGGAAGGTGTATTGATTACTTTTCTCATTTTTGTGGTCAAATACCTGACAGAAGCAGATTCAGGAAGGAAAGTGTTTATATTGGCCCATGGTACAAGGCATGAAGTTAGGAGTGTGAGGCAGCTGGGCACATTGCACACACAGTCCAGAAAGAGAGAGAGAGAGAGAGAGAGAGAGAGAGAGAGAGAGAGAGAGAGAGAGAGAGAGAGAGAGAGAGAGAGAGAGAGAGAGAGAGAGAGAGAGAGAGAAAGGCTGGTACCTGTTTATTTAGCCTGAGAGCCCAGCGTATGGAATGGGACCACCTACATTCAGCATGGGACTTCTTTGCTCAGTTAAATCTTTCTGAAAACTCTCTCATTGATACACTAAGAGCGTGTTTCCACAGTGATTCTAAATCCAGTTGTCAAAAGCTAGCAGGTAGGTGGGTTCTTTTTTTTCCCTTTCAATATAGAATTAAAAGATAGGAAAACGGCACAGTGAAAAGTGAAAGTGTTTACTGGCAAGCATTACAGAGTTGTTGGGCAGCAAAGGGTCCCCCTAGGGCTGGGAGACCAGAAGCCTTATGGGGTGTAGGGTTCTGTTTGGGCATAGGGAGTCCTGTCCAGTGATTCCCCTGCCCTCTATTCACTGGTCTAAAGGTGTCTTTGAGCCCCTTCTATAGCAAGGATTGTGTCTCTTTGTAGTTGTTGCTTGGGAGTGGTAAGAGTGGGTTCCCCGACCTTATCTGTTCTTTGTGGTGTAGCAGAAAGACCCGCTGTGAATGAAGGGAATTGGTATATGTTTTGGAGAAGTAGAAACTTACTGCAGGAGTCAAAAAAAGCCACAAAAATGGAAATTACTGCTTATTGCTGGGGACCGGAGAAAGCCATAAAAACTAAACTTGGATTATTAAGTTCTCCATTTTCCCATGCTAGGCACATGGTCTCACACAGCCAACTTGATGATGAAGATGACCATCCCATAGGGACATTTGAACATGCCCCAGCTGTTTGGTCTCTAAACCCTCTTTATGGAAACATGGGTGCCTGAACGTTCTCATAGATAATCTTCCACATTTGGACATCGTGTCTCTTACAAGATGCTCCCAAGCACCTGGCATATTTAACAAATGCAATCTGATTAACATGATGTCACTGACAGTGTGTGCCCATGTTATGTACGTTCTGTGAAGTGTTTGATAGATTTAAGTCCCATTGGGACCCGTTATGGCAGAGGCCCAGGGAGAAGTAAACAGGGAGTTAAGAAGGCTGATGTTTGTGAAGATAACTGCAGTATACCATTCCATAGTGCTGGGGCTAAAGCTCAGGGCCTTCGGTGTGTGAGGTACGTGCTCCAGTGCTGATCTCCATCTCCAGCCTTTATTTATTTATTTATTTATTTATTTATTTATTTATTTATTTATTTATTTAGGTCTTTTTGAGACAGGGTCGCCCTGTAGCCCCAGCTGTCCTGGAACTCACTCTGTAGACCAGGCTGGCCTTGAACTCACAAAGATCCGCCTGCCTCTGCCACGCAAGTGCTAGGATTAAAGGCATGTGCCACCACGCCTGGCATCCCCAGCCTTTAGTATGACACTCATAACCAACCATGATTTGTTAATGATTTCTGACCCTTCTTTTTGAGAAATTAGCCAGCTCAGTAGTTGGGGCTGTGATGAAGGTTGCTGTCTTGGTTGATTTTGTGCAGTTATAACAAAATACCAGACTGGGTAATTCATAGAAATCAGAAAATTTTAGGATTCAAAATCTCAACACTATCCAAAAAAAAAAAAAAAAGAAATCAGAAATTAATTTTCTTATCATCAGGAAGCAGAATAGTTTACTAACCACCCACAGATCTGGTTCTGGTGAGGGCTCCTTCCTGCTTCCAAGATGGTGCCTTAGGTGCATCCTGAGGGGAGGAAAGCTGTGCCTTTACAAGACAGAAGGCACAAGGAAAAACGAGCCAATTGCAGCCAGAGGCCTTCTTATTTCTAAAGGCAGAAATTTCATTTATGAAGGAGAAGCCCTTTGGCCCACTTACTTTTTAAATACCTCTTAATACTATCACAGTTTTGGGAATGGCACAATTAATCATTCTGCACTGAGAATTCTCTTTAGTCAAGGTTTTGGCATCGCATATGGAAGAAGGTGTGTACTGGTCCTCCAGACTGATTACAATGCTTTCAGGAGTCTTGAGAGCCAGCTGTTAAACTTATAGGAAAGAAGGAAATTGCCAAAGTTAAAAAGCTCTGGAGAGCCTGGTGGTTAAATGTTTAATGGAATAGTACACTGCCATCCACCGCGATCAATAGTTTTAGAGGGTAGGGTCGTCAGAGTAAATGTAATATCATGGTTTTCACCATTGACCTATCTTTAAAATTCTATGTGACACATCTCCCATGCTGTGTCTACACCTAAGGTTCAGGAAAACATCCTAGAGGAATGTGGCAGGAAAGTGAGGGCCGGAGGGACAGGCCACCTGCTGCTAGTACAGCATTCTAGACACGACAGGAAAACTGCACCAAGGAGCTCTCCACGCTGGGGGCGTCCGTGGAGATCTGTGTACTGACAAAAGCAGCTGACGTGCCAAGGTGTTCTGGGGAAATGTCATGCATGGGGTCTGATCTCAAGATGAAGAACTAGAGGCAATCAATGGATGCCGAGGGAGGAAGAGTCAGCTTTCTCCAGGGACAAGGTCCTTGAGAGAGTATCTAATTACAAGTGGGCAGTGCTAAACGCAGGTACATAGACCGCCACTAAATGGACTCATCATCTCTATCTCTGTCTATATATCATCTATCTCTATCTATCTATATCTATATCTACATCTCTATCTCTATCTATCTATCTATCATCTATCTATATCTATATATCTATATCTATATCTATTTATCTGTATCTATATCTATATATGTCTATATCTATATCATCTATTTATATCTATATCTATATTTATCTATATACACATATATCTGTATGTATATATATGTAAGAATGATAGGGGTTGGAGAGATGGCTCAGCAGGTAAGAGCGCCGACTACTCTTGCAGAGGATCCGGGTTCGACCCACCCACCCACATGGTGGCTAAGAACCGTCTTTAACTCCAGCTCCAGGGGAATCCGACGCCCTCTTCTGACCTCTGCAGCACTGCAAGACATGGGTGCACCAACCTACATGTAGACAGTACACTCATACACATAAAAAATAATAAATTTTTTAAAAATTAAAAAAGAATGATAAAGAGAAGAAGAAATTGTGAGGGAGTCAGGGGACATGAGAGAAGTTGGAGAGGGACTGGGAGGGATGGAAATAATCCAAATATCATGCTCATATATGAAATTCTCAAAAACAAAATAAAAAAAATGCTGATGGCACTGATTGTTGGAACTTGCCCCTGGGGGTGTGGCATTGTTTCATATTTACTATCTTAGAATGTGGGGCAGTGGAGACATTTTAGAGTCTTCCGTTGGTTTCCTTCACTACAAAAATGCTTAGTCCCTAGATCAAGAGCTGCTATTAAAGTTCTAGCATTTATTATATATGCCCATTCTAATTATACATGGACCCCTGAACCCAGTGGGCCATAGTGTAGGTACCAGGATGATGGTCTGCCACTGTTACTCTGAGGAAGACCACATTTTGTTTGCAGGTCTACAGCTCCCTGGCTGCCATTCCCACCTTGCCTTTAATGTGATTATTGTGCCCACATTGCTTTGGATGGCAAGGCGCTGTCACCAGGCCTCTGTTATTTCACATTTTTCCCTTGTTTCAGGTGTCATCAGTTCTATGAAAGGGTTTCCTGCTCACAGCATCGGCCCACAAAGGACAGTCACCCCTGGGCTTCTCAGCAGTGCCACTGTCCCTTTATGAGTAAACTTTTTCCCTCCTCTGTGAAAGCACTGCACCCCCAGTGCTACACTAATGGCTTCTAGAGCTCATCCTAGGTCCTCAGACTTAACTATATGCCCCCTTTAGCTAAGTTCTCCAAAGAAGTCTTGAATTCATTTTCCAGACCATTCAGCATATCAGCTCTGATGCTTCTAATTCATTGATCCATTCACATGGACCATCACATTTTCTAAGATTCTAAGAGCTCAGTATATTACAGTTATCTCTGGGGTTCCTGCCCCATGAATGCCCCTTTGTCCACTCTATGTCCCAAGGCCCCACCTCTCAGTTTCCTTTCTCATGAACATGTTCCTCACTCCTGCTGGCACACATGAACCAGAGCTTGAAGTTCCTTGGCTGTGCAGTCCCCGTTCTTCTAGCTGACCAGAACCTCCCAGCTATGGCACACTGGGATTCAACCTTGCTATCTGCTTTTCTTTTCCTTTGAGGGGCAATGGGCAAGGCTTACCCTTTAGGAGATGGCATCTGAGTCCAAATGAGAGACAGAAGATATATCAGTAATTTGAACAGAGAAAATTTATTCCGAAGGCATAGGAAGTAGTAAAACTAATTTAACTACAAAAAGAGTCCGATAAATAGAGAAACAATAGAAACTGGCTTCCACTGCTAGGCCGGAGGGAGACTGAAATGGGGGGGGAGGGTTGGAAACCTCTGTCCTCCTTCTCTGAAGCTTCAGGGTCCAGGTCTCCTTGGAGAGGGTGCAGTTGCCATGGGAACACAGAATACCGGTAGTGGAGAAGTTGACTAGAAGGCACAGATGGAGCCGCTCCTTAGGAGTTAGCCCACTGGGTGGGGCAGACAACTGCAGAGTGCAGGGATGCTGGACCCTGTCCAGGAGAGCTGGGGAGGTTTATGTGACCAGGCTTTCTACATGCAGATCTGCTGGCAACTGGGCCAAAAATAAACAAATGAAAAACCAAATAAATAGCTCAGGGGAAACAGTAAATGAAGTGCCACACTTGAGCTTCGGAGTTGTAATGTTACTTCAGTGTCTTTTTTTTTTGGTTTTTTCGAGACAGGGTCTCCCTGTAGCCCCAGCTGTCCTGGAACTCGCTCTATAGACCAGGCTGGCCTTGAACTCACAAAGATTCACCTGCCTCTGTCTCCTGAGTGCTGGGATTAAAGGCGTGCGCCACCACGACCGGCTAGAGTCTATTTCTTTTGTTAGTTTTTATTCTTTTTTCGATTTTTGAGACAAGGTCTCCCTATAGATTCAGTTCTCCTGGAATTTGGTATGTAGACCAGGCTACCCTCAGTTTCACAGAGATCCTTTTACCTCTGCCTCCCAAGTGCTGGGATTAAAGGTGTGCACCAGCACTCCTGGCTAGAGTCTGTTTTGCTATTCTGTTTAACCTGGGCTTTAATCATCTAACTTGCTTTGACTGGGAGGATTAGAAGTGATATTGTATGAATTATGAACCAAGACCTTAAATTCCATGCAACTTTTCTTTGTTTCCCTTTGAAGTCCAGTCTGTGTTATGAGAGGATCCAAGATAGAAATGGGAGACAATCTTGGAAATAGCTTCAGCACATGCCACACTGTGAGCAGCGAGGACATGGCGTCCCCAGCCAGACTGTTAGTTGAGTGCAAAGTCAAGAGAGAAGCAACCAATAGCACAGGGCTTCGGACATGGTGTCCCCAGCCAGACTGTTAGTTGAGTGCAAAGTCAAGAGAGAAGCAACCAACAGCACAGGGCTTCAGACAAATCTTCCCAGCTCAGCCCAACCACAACTGCTGACTCACAGACTTATGAACAAATAAATATCAGTTATACTAAATCTCTAAGTCCTGGAGGAGAAATGATTACTGGACTGAGGAGATAGCTCAAACATAAAGTGCTGTATAAGCACACAGACCAGATTTCAATCACCAGAAGCCATTCAAAAAGGGCAGGCATGGTGGTGTACAGTTTTATTCCCAGTGCTGGAAAAGTAGAGACAGGTAGATCCCTGGGGCTGCCCAACCAGCCTGGCCTACTTGGTGAGTTCCAGAACAGTGAGAGACTCTGCTTCAAAACACGAGGTGGGTGGTGCTCCTGAGGAAGGACACCAGGGTTTGATATTTGGCTTCTGCAAGAATAGACATTCATGGGCACCCTCATACTCAGGAGTATACATGTATATACACATGTACATATATACACAAAATGATTACCAATTGTGCAGAAAGATGAATGTTAATACTACAATACTGACTTCTGTCCTTTAAAAGTCCTGATTATGATGTACCAGGAAGTGCCAGCAGAAAGGTTGGCCCATCTGAACATTGAAAGGGAGAAAAGTGTCAGACTGCTACAGACATCAAACCCCTCTGTGGATCCTATTTGTAACAACTATTTATAATGAGTCCTAACGAAACTTACCTTCTAGGTGCCACAAAGTTTTAATATGAGATACTTTCTTACCTCCCCTCCATAGAACAAGGAGAAATATGATGATGATGAGGTTGTTCTCTAACTGTAAATTGGAGCCAACTGCTATAGAGGTAATCTCTTATAAAACCGGTAAAACTGCTTTCTTTAATTGACTAATAGACATAGGAACTGTGAAAAGGATTATTCTCTATTCAGAACCAAATATGATACTAAAGTCTCCTTAAGCTATGCACTTAAGCAAAATATATTAATACAGGAGAGCTCTGATATCAGCAATGGATTAGTCTACCAAGGAGATGTTGGCCAGGGGATCCAAGAACCCCCCCCCCAAAAAAAAAGATAAAGCCTTCTTGTCTGTAAACTGGGATACCTGCAAGAAGAGGTGATAAGGCCCTGCTGTCAAAGACCAGATGTAAGCATGGGAAAGATGTATTGAGACCACACGTGCAAGTGTACAATTGGTCTCTGGAATACCAGAGAATGTTACCAAAGGCCACTAAACCAATAAAGCAAATATGGGTCTCCTTGAGTCAAGCAAGACTCCTCCATCAGCACCAGCTACACCTCACCTGCCTGGAAATACTGTGCAGCAGTGGCAGCCATATGCCTGTATATCCCAAATCTTATTGGCTATAAGCTCTCTCCTTGGAGGAATAACCCATGGCTGATGCCACAAGCTTACATCCTCTAGTGGTTAGGAGATGTTATAAGCCACAGTAAGACCCTGTCATATTTTACAGAAAAAAAAAACGTAATTCATGGATTAACATACCATCCAAACATCTGTGTCTATACCAAAGTAACCTACCATAACAATTAGTACTGTTTAATTACTTATATATCTAATTGCTTGTGCTTCATTAGTAGGATTGAAAGGTTATTTCTGGACAAACTGTCAGCCCATGAAAGAAAACAGCCAGAATTGACCAGAGTCCAAAATAACAGCTCCAGAGAAAGTAGAATGTTTTGCTTCTTGTCCACCTGTGCCCCTTTTCTAAGCCTAGGGAACAATCTGCGGAAGAGGGGGTAGAATGTAAGGGCTGTGACTGGGGTGAATGGTGAAATTACAGCAATATAGTCTGGACACTTATTTGATCAACTTGATTGAACATACAAGCCCCCCCAGCTGGATGGTGGGACCCTTGGGCTGTGTGGGTTTGGGCAGAACTGCTTGCAAATTGGTTTTACATGAAGGATGCTTGTACTCATAAATTATTACTTATTGTTAAAAAATGAAAAAAAAATAAAGAAGTAATAAAAAAAACCCAAAAAAGTCCTGATTATGGCCAGGCGTAGCGGCACATGCCTTTGATCCTAGCACTTGGGAAGCAGAGGCAGGCGGATCTCTCTGAGTTTAAGGCCAGCCTGGTCTACAGAGCAAGTTCCAGGACAGTTAGGACTAAAGGGAGACCCTGTCTCAAAAACACCCCCCAAAAAAGTCCTGATTATAAGACTGGCCTTTCATTGATGGTTAAAAACTAGGATTTTAAGTGTTACTTGTCAAAGAATATGAAGACCAGGGGTCACCAGAACAAGCTGGTTGGTGAGGCTAGGCATATTGGTGAGTTCTAGGTTTGATTAAGAGACTTCATCAATGAATAAGGTGAAAGAGCAATTGAGGATGGTTCCCCACATCAATCCCCAGCCTCCACATACATGCTCATACATGTGCACCTATATTCCCACATACATGTAAACATGCATATATAGACATGTGTGACACTGGAGAACATTTTTTCTCAGATAGGGTCTCCCTGTAGCTCCAGCTGGGCTGGGTGGCCTCAGTCTCACAGAGATCTGCCTGCCTCTGCCCCCTGACTGCTGGGAATAAAGGTGTGTGCCAGCATGCCCCGAAGTGAGAATTTTCTTGTAGAGTGGTTCACTGTGTCAGTTGTTTGTACAAATCATACAGCTTAAGCTGAAGATACTCCTTCTTCCTGGGAGTCTGAAATTTTGGTACATGACAGGCAGAGGGCACCTACCAGATCAGCTTCCTATGGGAACTATGGGGAGCTGGGTCTCGGAGCTTCCCTAGTAGCAATATTTCCCACCAGTTGTGAGCAATTGCTGGGAGAACTAGGCATGTCCTTGGTGACTCCTCTGGATAAGGACTCTGGGAAGCTTGTGCCTGAACTCCTCTGTGTCTCCCTCCCTGCTTTTTTCCTTTTGCTGATTCTGCTGTGTATCCTCTGGCTGTAATAAATCATAGCCATGAGTTGGAGCATATGCCGGGTCCCGTGGGTCTGCTTACTGGGTCATCAAACTTGAGGGTGACCATGGGAGCTCTGACACTTTCTTGCTGACACTTTCTTGCTGATACCTTTTTCATTCTTTATCTGAGGTCTCTGAATGATCTTCAAGCAAGTTAGGGGAATCACAATCTCTAATAAGAAGGGAGTGGGTCTCTTCTGTGGACCAGAAGTCTCATCAGAATCTGGGAGTGAAAATCCCCAAATTCATCACTCAGATGAATGGCTACAGGTATCTTCTTGGGGTCACCAGATTCAAGGTCAAGGTCTTGTACTTTCCCTACAAGGGTCTTGACCTCTGTATAAGAAAACTTCTAGTATGAGAGTATAATTTTCTCTGAAGCTCTGACAACTTCGCCTGTCACACGCTGATCTTCTTTCTGCCCATCCACTGGCTATTGGAGGTCAGTTTTTCCTTAATTGTTGCCTAGAAGGCACTCTGGCTTCCATAAATTAACTTGGAATCACATAATCCTCTTGGATGGTCATAATCTTGCTTCCCTAAGTCACAGGTCCTCAGCAACTGCTACCAAATTTTTGTATTTTCCGTATCTCTTATCATTTCAAGGATAAGAGATACCACATGAGCTGGCAGATTGGATTCCACCTGTAGAAACGGTAACAATTTCATGAGAGCACCCTGAGGTTTATCTCTTCCCCACTTAGCAGGGGGATGGGGGTTTCCCTTCTCGTCTGGTTAGTGAATGGGTCTGCTCCTGAAGGCAGGTCCCTCACCCCTATCACAACGTAATCACACTTTTTAGAGCTCACCATGTGATTCCACTTGGATTTCTGAACCTGAAGATGGACTTGTTGCTGCTATCTCTTTTCTTTTGCATGAATGTATACCTGTATGTATGTGTGGGTTAGGCATACATGGGCACACATATGTGTGTGAGTACATGTGTGTATATGCAAGGGTGTGTGTGTGTGTGTCTGTGTCTGTGTGCCTGTGTCTTTTGTTTTGGAGACAGGGTCTCTCCATGGCCTTATACTTCCCAACTAGTCTAGGTTAGGCTAGCTGGGTAACTGGGGAGCCTTGGGGATCAGCCTGTCTCCATCTCTCCAGTGCTAGGATTACAAGCATGTCTCTTCTAGTTTGCCTACAATTGCTGTGACAAAACACTCTGACCCATACCAACTTGGGGAGGGAAGGGTTTATTTGGCTCCTGGGTCACAGTTCATCACTGAGGAACTCAGAGCAGGAACCTGGAGGCAGGAGCTGAAGCACAGGACATGGAGGAATGCTACTTTTTGGCTTGCTCCCCTGGCCCATGCCCAGCCTGCTTTCTTATACAATATACAACAACTTGCCCAGGGGTGGCACCACCCACAATGGGCTGGGCCCTCCCACATCATTCAACAATCAAGACAGTACTCCACAGACGTGGCCACAGGCCAGTCCAATGGAGCCAATTCCCCAACTGAGGCTCCTTCAATCCAGGTGTGTCAAGTTGACACTAAAGCTATCCAGCACAATGTGCCACTAGGCCCGGCTTTTATTAATATTAATATTATTATTATTATTATTATTATTATTATTATTATTTTGCTTAGGTCCTGGGGATCAGACTTGGGTTCTGATGCTTGCCAGGCAAGTACTTAACCTTACCAACTAAGCTATGTCCCGGGCCTTCTTCTTTCTCAAATAAGGAAATGTAGTAATCGACTAGCTCAAAGTCAGGATCTTTCCAGGTTGCAGAGTCAGAATGTCACACAGATTTTTCTTACCCCATGTCCAGTTTTTCTCTTCTTCCTCAGTGTGCTGAGGAGACCATGCTCTGAATCTCCAAAGAACTGATGAGGAAATGGCCTGGTTTGCATTTTCTCATTTAAATTCTTCGGCTCACTTTAGTATTGATGTGGTAAGTATTGATGCGGCTGGTGGCAGTCTTTACCATATACTTTAGACCTTCAAGAATCAAGGGCAGGGGAGAGCAGAGCTTTGCGAACCTTTAAATGTGCAAGCAAGTCAGCTGGGGGTTTTGCATTTTAGAATGTGGATCCTCACTCTGGAGGTCTGTATTTCTGCAGGCTCCTCAGGTCCTGCTGAAGCTTCTTGTCCTCCATCACGCAGAGACACTTGATTCCTCAGAGACAAGCTCTTGACACATTAAAGTAAGAAAAATGTAAGAACTTATCTTCATGCTCCATTCCTGCAGCTTGGTAGTATTCAAAACACTTCTCCAATATTATTTCTAGCCACGAACACCTTAAAAGTCATCAAAGACTATAAAAATCAGAATTTAATCTGCTATAGGCTAAAAATATGATGATTTCTAGGAGTTTCGCTCAGACATGTGATTAAAGCTCATAAACAGTGGGTCAGGTAGCTAGAAACCTGACCTGCTTTATGCCAGGATCACAACAGAAAGTCAAAAGATACAGCTGAATTTTGATTGACATATGGGGTCAGAGTAAAGGAGACCATTATGCAAGGTGACAAGGATTCCCTCCCTGCATGACCAAATCCTAGTCAGGTTGTTTTGAATCCAACCAGGCCCTCATTTTGGACTTCATCTGACTTCATGAGCTATTCGATTTTAGGAAGAGCCCTACTAGTATATTTTGGATGTTGTTCTGCTTCTGAGGCTCCAGGTGCTGGGAACTTGCTTCCCAGGCTGGTAGGATGGGATTGGTGGGGCCTTTTAAGAAGTAAGGTCTCCTTAAGTTCTTATCTTTATACCCACAGATTAGTGTACCTCTCAACCCTCATCAGAGAAGCTTCTTTTTACAGTAGATGGCAATTAATATAGAGAACCCCCTGCCCCAAAAAATCTGGTCAACATTTAGAGAATAAGACTGTGGAATGAATGCACAGGTCTAAATGGTACAGCTGTATCACACGCTCTCCCAAAATCTTGAGGATTGCGTGGAGGAGAGGGAGCAAAGATTAGAGAGCCAGAGGGAGTGGGTATCTGTACTGAAACCATATCTACTGGATGTGATGGTGCAGTTGCACATATGAACTCATAATGGCTAGGTCTACTTGCACAAATCTTGTATACAATCATGTCAGCCCAAATCCCTGCAGATCATGAAGCCCCACCCCCGTCTGTGGAGCTATTGTTAGTTGGCGGCTCCTTGGAGAAGGAGAGTAACATTATTTTTCATGGATGTGTATCCTGGGAGTCTGTTCTCCCGTAGATTGGCCCATGGCCATGCACAGACAGGTAGCACTGAACGGATGCAGTGGGTACTAAATTAAAGAGAGAGAGAAGGAGAGAGAGAGAGAGAGAGAGAGAGAGAGAGAGAGAGAGAAAGAGAGAGAGAGAGAACAGGAGGGAAGTTGGGGGAAAGTAGGGGAATAAAGGGGTAAATTGGATCTAAACACATTATATGCATGTATGAGTATTAAATAAAAGTTTTAATTTACAAAAGGGGAAAGGAGGTAGGGCCTGGGGTGCCCATGGTTGCTGGGAATGACCTCCACAGAGGAATGTTGGGTCCTGCAGTGAGTACTGTAGAGTGATTTGTTGTAAAAGACTGAGCCTGGCCTTGCCCAGCTCTCTCTGGTTTCCTGTTGGTGATGGGATGCACACATCCCTGCTGTGACACCATGTAGCACAGAGCCCTCCCCAGAACTGAGCTGATGTAGGCACCAGGCCCTTGACTCTCCCAGGATATGAGTGGAAATAACCCTCTTTTCTTTAGAAGCAGCCTGCCTCAGGTGTTTTGTTATAGGGATGTAAACCTGGTTAATATATATTTCTGTCAGTTTTTACCTAATCCCCCACCCTTTGTAAATATACCCATTATCTTAAATATACCCTTATCTTAAATTCTGATCACCTTCAAACCTGATTAGGTTCCTTGGCTTCACATGCTGGGAATGTCTGATCACTCTGGCTTCCCTTGAGCATATTGTCCCTCCAGCAGTGAGCCAAGTCTCTCTTCCTTCTTACCCAATGGTAGTAATCTCTGAGTAGAGTCATGAATCATTTATCCTTTAATAGGAGTCAGAGCTGGAGTGGTTGATGCTTACAAGAACCAGATCCAAATTCTAAGAGGTTTCCATGTAGTTCAGGAAGTCTCAGAGTGTAAATAGAATTCAGACGTCTTTCAAATGGACACCTTGCTGGACACCTGTCTCACATAGGACTAAAGCTGTTCTACATTTTGTATTGTGAGACAAGTGAGGAAGTTGTCTCCTGTGTAACACTGTTTCCTAGAATGTGCCCCTAGTCATTTCCTGTTTCTGTCACTCTGCATCTTTCCTCCGATGCTGGGGCAGGAAGCAGATCATTTTAGAGGTCAAAATTTTGGATGTGAGTTTTACACACACACACACACACACACACACACACACACTCCCTAAAGTTTTGACGACTTTGAAAACAAGGGTTGGTGTCTTAATGCTGGGACATCTGGTGGTCTTAGTTGAAGCTCCACAAATCTCCCTATGGATTTTTCAGGCAAAATAATGAAAAGAGAAAAGAAAACCCACTAGACAGCTAAATTCAGTCCTCCTTCTTCAAGCATTATACCTAGCCACACTGCCAGCCTGGGATCAAAGTTTTTTCTTTCTTTTTTGACTGCCTTGTTATACAAAGGACAACATATTTACACTCAGCCATTCAAAGGTTTAATTTTATCTTTATCCCTTCTTTTCATTAAAATGCAACCATAAATATATTTTGTTCTAAAATAGACATTCCCTTCAAAGTAGCAGTGATCAAGACAGCCAATCCAATTTATTTATTTGTCTACCCATCCATCCATTTATTTATTTGTCGTATAAGGTAATGGCGTATAGTACTTACCCAATGCCAGCTGTTTGCAGGATGTGAAGAGCAGGTGGTCTGGGGGCCTCTGATGAATTGCAAAAGACACTCACCAGCTGCCGACGCTGTGCGTAATGAGCAAACCTGCAAAAATCTTCATTTTCAATTGGATCGTACCTTTAAGTAAGCAAGGGAGACAGCCAGTATAACTACAAACCATGACCAACAACCCACATAAACAGTGTGCAAACACAAGTGATTAATGTACCGGTATTTCAAAACATCCTAAGCTAATGAGTGAGATTTACTAGGGTGCATAGGAGAGACGGGGAGAGGGATGTGGAGGAGGCGACAACTTAATGGGCCTTAATGGCCTTTAGCTGAAGCCTGAGAATCCTCCAGCCTTCGGTCCATAGTGCCATCTGAGCGGCTAAACAAACCCCCTGCTGGCCCACAAAGACCATGTTTTTTCCCAGCCATTCACAGAGAGGAGGTCTGGTTTTAGAATTGAATGAGGGGAGCAAGCTGGTGAGCAGTGCACCCTTCAGTGATCTCTGATGACATGCGGGGATAATGGGTTACAAAGACAGACATTAATAAGGTAAGATAAGAGGGGGGAGGTTTATTAATTTTTCAAGTAAGTTAGGATGCCCAGGGGCATGGTAAAACTGTAAAGAATCTGGTGAGCGATGAGGGGCTTGGCTGATTAATGCAAGTCGGGTGTCCTCTGAGGACCATAGCAATAATGACGAGATTACAGAAGCACCTACCGAAGACAAATGAGATGCTCCTGGAATAAAAACGAAGTGTCCTCCTTCTTTTGGAGTGCATGGTAGATTTTCATCAGGGAAGAATAGAGGTACAGATGACAGAGGTGCTGGTGGCAGGGAACCAGCTCGCTCTGTCAACTGCTCTCTGCCACACTGGTCAGGAATTTGGGGTGTGTGTGGGGGAAGGCTAGAGAAGGAAGCTGTCCAGGCAGCCCTTTCTTCTGAGGCTTACGGAGCTGGGGCTGGGTTTAGTACCTCCGTTAGACTCCTGGCTTGCTCAACTTGTCTCCATTTCCTGTCCTTCAAGACCCTCCCCTTCCTGTTACCCCCCACCCCCCACCTTGGAGATGTGCTGGGACTGGGCTTCCTTCTGGTTCATTCTGTACCCAGCCTGCCCCTGTTTTCTGCCTTGCTGCTGCTGACCAATCAATATGAAGCTGGAGAAAAGAAATGGAATTATTTTCCTCCTGTTTTTGGAACTCTCTGGGTTTTCTGTCCACTTTCTGGGCATTTGTTAACTTGCTTCCATACATCACAGTATGCTGTGCAGGCACTACGAATGGCTCTCCACTCAACCCTGGCTTCTAGACTAAGCTATGGAAGTTAACGACATAGCCCTTTGCACTTCTAAGTTCAATGTTCCTTGAAGAGCTTGCTCAAAAGATAGCTTCTGGCCTTCACCTGTAAAGAGCTCTAATTAGGGCCCAGGAATCTCCTTTTCTAGTGAGCCCCAAAGGGGTCTGGTGCTAAGCATGTCATTGCTGTGACAGGGTGAGCTGACCAAGGGTCGTCTCAGTGGCCTCTTCTGCATGTCCAAGTGTCTAACGTTTCACTATGGAAGATGTATCTTTTTATACTGTTCACTACAACTTAAGGCATTGTGCTGTAGCAATAACCTCTAACATCTTTTTATATAGGACTAACAAGAGGCTGTTGATTAAGGAGGAAGAGGACAGCCAGATATTTAGGGGCTCATTGATCAAGTTTGAAAGGAGGACATAAGAGAGCAAGGAGAGCTTACAAAAGTAAGGACTACTGGAAAGGGGGCAGGGTGTAGCCCTCGGTTCCCCCAGGGCTGGAAACAAGAAAGGACAGAGCAGGAAGGGACTATGACACTTGGGACACACAACTGTTACTTTTGACCACAAAGCAATTCTTTTTTTTTCTTTAACTTTTTATTGAACTTTTGTGCATTTCATACAATATATCTTTTTAAAATTTTTTTTATTTATTCTTGTATGTATATGAATGTACTGTCTGCATGTAGGTTTGTGCACCCATGTCATGCAAAACCATGAAGGTCAGAAGAGGGTGTCAGATTCCCCTGGAACTGGAGTTAAAGACGGTTTTCAGCTGCCATGTGGGTGCTGGGGATCGAACCCCAGTCTTCTGCAAGAGCAGTGGGTGCTCTTAACCACTAGGCCATCTCTCCAGCCCTCATACAATATTTCTTAATCAAGATTATGCCCCTCCCCCATCCATGCCCCACCCCCGTACTCATGCATTCTGCTATACATGTTAAAGTCCTGTTTTGTATCTAACTTTTTTGATGCAGAAGTTTACTGTTTGGGTAAGTTCTTTGAACAAGTCTTTTTGTTGCTGTTGTTCTTTCTTTCTTTATTTAATTATTTATTTTTGCTCTAAAAAGTTCTGGGATCCCAGGCTCCATCTCAGTGTACTGAGTCCTGGGATCTCAGGTTCCATGTTGGCATCTTGAGTGCTGGGATCTCAGGCTCCATCTTGGCATCTTGAGTGCTGGGATCACAGGCTCCATCTCAGTGTATTGATCCTGGGATCTCAGGCTCCATCTTGGCATCTTGAGTGCTGGGATCACAGGCTCCATTTTGGCTTCTTGAGTGCTGGGATCCTGGGCTTCACCTGGCGTCCTGAGTGCTGGGATCTCAGGCTTCATCTCGGCATCTTGAGTACTCAAGAAATTCTTTTTAATATATAAATCTCAATATAGAAAGCCAGTTAAATGATAACTTATTAGTATTTGTTATATTTACAATTTACAGCAATTATCTTTAGAGTTGGTAAATTACAAAAATGAAGCCATTTCAATGAACAACAAATAAAATGGAATCAGAGATTATAGACAAAGGTTCCAGCTTCAGATCAGCCTCTCCAATTAGCAGATTAGATAGGGTGATTTTATAGACTTTTACACAAATAGTCAGGCATATTCCTGAATTGATAAAAATACTGGTGAGTTCTATAATGTTCCTATTCAATGCCACAATTCCTGAAAACTAGGTCTTTATTTCCAAGTTTGCACACAGTGATTTACTTGGTTGACCCAAGTTTACAATGCATTAAAACTTGGTCAATTTTAAGGTTATATTTATGTAAACTATAATACTAAATGCACATATATGTGTGTTCCATGTACATACATATTACATGTATGCACATTTACATGGGACAAATCTTTAATTTATATTAAAATGTGTAATGAATAAAGGATCAAATAAGAAGTAGGTATCAAACACTTGAAAATAAATATTAAATAGTGATATTCAAAGAAAATATGTGTGGAAGTCTTGGGCTTTCTTTGAGAAGTTGTTGGATTTGAAAATCATAGGCCTGGGTTGAGAGTGTGCTCAATACAGACCTTGTTATGAAGGAGGGAGGTGAACCGCGCAGGGACTGGACATTAGAGAGTATCTTATAGCCCCTTTTGTACATTGGACCTTCCTTCTCCCAGCAATTTGTGTGAGGAAAAATACCAGAAAAGGGGCTAGAGAGATGGCTCAGTGCAAAGCTGTGGTGAGAGGTGGCTCAGTGCGAAGCTGTGGTGAGAGGTGGCTCAGTGCGAAGCTGTGGTGAGAGATGCCTTGGTGGTGAAAAGTGCTTGCTACTCTTGCAGAGGACCAGAGTTCAGTTCCTAGTAGTAACTTACTTGAGCTGTGGTGACTATGACTCCCTCTTTTTGACTCCATGGGCACTGCATGAAGATGTACATACTCAGGTGTGTCTGCATGTACACACACACACACACACACACACACACACACACATTCTTTTTATTAAAAAAAACTATCAGGAAGTAAATCAATGAGCAGAGGCGTTGAGATAAGAGTAAGAGAGTGACTCACAGTGGGAATCTCATCCTGGTGCACCTAAATGTGGAAAGGAAATGGAGCCTCAGAAATTTCTGGAGGGATGTGAGAGAAGCGAAAGAAGGGACGTGATGGAGAAAAGGGTTGGAACAGAGGATGCCAGGGGAGTTTGCTATAGGGAAAGGCTGGGAGGGAACAGTCCACGGAGATTCTCTCCATAGTCCAGGCCAGAGAGTGGACACTCAGAGGATTTTGTCTTGGAAATCCATGGTGGCACAGGACAGCCTGGCACCTCACAATGCCCTGCCCACCCTCTCTCTTTGTTTCTCTCTGCCTGCTCCCCCGAGTCTCTCCTCTCTCTCCCACTCAGCCCACCGCAGCCTAGCCATCAAGTGGGGTAGACTTGCTTGTTCCTCAGGCTCATGCTTTGCATGCTGACTAACCTGCCCCTCACACCCCAGAGGCCTCTCTCCAGCTCCTGGCACCTCTTATCTCTATGGTAACAGAAGACAAGATGATACTCAGGATTTTGCCTTAGAGAGTTGATCTGAGTAGGCTGCTTTCCTGGGGTAGCTTGTCCTTTAGCAGTTAACCAGGGCCACCTCGGGAGAAGCACTTCCCCCCGCGGGATGGCAGGCCCAGCCTCCAGATGTGGGTACTTGGCAAGTCTGAGCTGAATGTCTCTGTAAAAATATGATGTAATTAACAGAGCTTCAGCAGCTGGAACGATTCAGCACCTCGAATTGATTTTCCACGTCTCCTATTTACTTTCGCTTTTTAAAACCGTCTGCAGTGACAGGAAATCAAAGAATTATAATGGTGTGCATGAGGGCCACAGTGCTGGGTCAGCATTTCCTTGAGAAATCCTGAAATTAATCAGTTTGCAATCACTCAGTCATCCCTTTCCATTCTTAAATTAAGGTGGTCTCCAAAATGGTAAGAAGTAGTAATGTATTTTTGGATATTAAAAAATCAATTGTACTAGTTTAAAATGTGAGAAGACTGGTAGGGAAAATGTCAGCTCGAAGCAGTAGCAGCTGAGTCGTCTTTTCTTCTTCAGGTTTAGTATGAGGCTGGCAAAGACTTGTGGGGACAAGGGGACCCAAGTACTGCAAACCCCAAGTTTCCAGGGCTTAGAAATGTTACCTGGTAGACTCAAAGAGAAGAGACTGGTCCTCCCTCTCTCCCTCCCTCCCTTCCTCTTTTCCTCCCCCCATTTCTCCTTCCTGCCCTCCTTCCAGAATTTTTGTCGCCCCCCCATACCAGGACACACTTGTAGAGATCGGAGGATAACTTCAGCGAATCAATTTTCTCATTCCAGGATGTAGTTCCTGGGGCTCGAACTCAGGTACTCAGTCTTGGTGGTAAACTGAAATTAAGTCACTGAAATTAAGTTCCCTTAGGTGTGCTTGTTCATGAGCTTTTATAGGAAGCTGGTTTTCTCAGAGTCTATTGCTATTATTTTCCACTCTTGGGAGTATTGGGTCAATTTCATTCTAGATTCCTTAACATGCTGGGCAAGGGCCCCTAAGCTGGTGCAGCAGGTAAAGACAATTGCTGCCAAGTCTGAGTTTGATTCTGGAGACACACATGGTGGATGGAGAGAACCTTCCCCTACAAGCAGCTGGCTGATCTCCACCAGCACACCACAATGGTGTGTGTGCTCATCCAACCCCTACATAAACATACACACATGCATGCATGCTCGCACACCCTCACACAATAAATAAATGAATGAATGAATGAATAAATAAATAAATAAATAAATAAGTAACTAGACTGCTGCTCAAAGCAAGTGGGAACACAGGCCTCTTTGATGAAGGCTGCTAGCTCCAGATCTGTTTAGTGGCATTGGATTTGATTTGACTTGGCCTTGCAATCTTTTTCTTTCTCAAACTTATCTACCTTGGGCAGTGCCATGTCGTAGTCATGCTGTAAGGACCTACTTTTTTCAATCTTTTTTTTTATTGATTCAAATAATTTAACCATTTCATAAATAATTAGGAGGAAAATTTCCCACACTACCACTCAAATACAATAGCTCTTTCTATTCTGAGGCCAGTATGTTGGGTCATTTTCAAATGCTCTGTTTTGATAGGATGCTAAGTACAGTGTGCAAACAGGTTTTCATTTTCTTTTTTGACTTATTGATATCAGGAGCATTTTCCCATTTTTCTCTTAGCTTCAGTAAATATCTTTTTTAAATTGCTTTCAAACAGCTGGAACAATTCAACCCCTCACATGGATTTTCCACAAATTGTGTGGAAGTAGAGACACCCCATTATCTTAACTATTTCCATATTTGGGGACAAGATGATAGATCAAAACCATTTTTCATTGTAATTAGTCCCATAATAACCATAGTTCTACATAGTACTTTTCCATTTAGAAGATAATTTCTGTAGAATAAGTTCCCAGAAATGACCAAGTCTGTGAAAATGTTAGGACTCTTGCTATTTCCTGTTGTTCTTCAAAACTATTATGCGAGAGTATAATATCGTCTGAGATGTTTTAGGGATCATGCTTTTAAAGGATGCTTTATCTGTTACAGATGCAGTACTATCAGAGCTTTGTGGAGTTTGATGATGGGGGGAATTATCCCAGAGATCAACATTTCAAACTTAAAAGGTGTTCCTTGCCAGTCATGTTTAGCATCCAGAAGTGACTTCATTATAAGCCATTTCTTTTAACTGTGCAATAAACAATGCATTCTTTGTCTGGTTATAATGTTCTATCTCATTAAGCCTCATAAAACTAATTAGTGTCACACACCCCCTCTATTGGGCTGTGAATCTTAAGAATTTTGAAATTCTATGGGGCTCTTCCATGCCCCATAGAATTTTGTGGGCATGCCTTTACTGGAAACAACACCTTTGGTAAATAGGAAAATTCTGAGTGGAAAGAAAGTACATTTTCTGGGAAGAGAATAAGAACCCAGAGAGATGGAGTGAGAATGGTACCTCAGAGTCCCAGCAGCAGATGTTTTGGGTGTTGAAACTCCCATCAGAACAGCTGCGGCAATGTAGAATCACATCTGGGTGTGTGACGCGGCGGCATCATTACCTACCGACAGCAAAACAGCCAGATGCTTCCAATTCATTTTAAGGATCAAGCTTCAGGTCCAAACCTGTGAGAAGTCCCCACTTCCTGACCAATGACTTATCAATTGCCGTGGCGGTTCCAGCAGACACAGCTTCACAGCACCTTAAGAACAGAGCTTGTTGCAGCAGGTAGAGACAGAGCACAGCTGCTGCATACCCAGACCCAAGGCTCCAGGCTCCTGCTGTCTGGCTGGAGAATGAATTCATCAAAACCCTTCTACACAATGGCCTCTGAGTGGTTTGTCACAGTGTGTGAGGTTTCCTGGGATGGATTCTGCTCTATTATCTATCTATCTGTCTATCTATCTATCTATCTATCTATCATCTATCTATATCTATCTATCTATTTATCTGTCATCTATCTAATCAATCATATATTATCTATCTATCTAATCAGTCATCTATTATCTATCTATCATCTATCTAATCAGTCATCTGTTATCTATCTTCTCTCTATCATCCATGTATATATCAATTATCTATCATCTATCTAATCAATCTTATGTCTATTACCTATTTATCTATCATCTATCATCTATCTATCTATTATCTATCATCTTTCTAATCAATCTTATACCTATTACCTATTTATCTATCATCTATCTATATCTATCTGTCTTCTCTCTATCATCCGTGTATATATCAATTATCTATCATCTATCTAATCAATCTTATGTCTATTACCTATTTATCTATCATCCATCATCTATCTATCTATATCTATCTATCATCTATCTATCTATCTTCTCTCTATCATCCATGTATATATCAATTATATATCATCTATCTAGTCAATCTTATATCTATTACCTATTTATCTATCATCTATATCTATCTATCTATCTATCTATCTATCTATCTATCTATCTATCTGGAAGAGAAAGAGGAAAAGCACAGGTCTCCCTTTCACATTTTTTCTTCCTTTCCCAATCTTCCAATCTCCCAATCACAAGTTTCTTTCCAGGCCAATTGAGCATGCGACCATGTGGTCATGATGGTAGCAGATTGTTTTTCTGACTCTGGGATAATAACTGTGGGTTTTGAGTGCATGGCTAATTTCTTGGGTCCGTTTTCTAATCTAACACCAATAGAGAAGTCAGCAAAAGTAGTGCCTAGGGGGCCGGGGAGAGAATCCAGTTGGTAAAGTGCTTGTTTTCCAGGCATGAGGACCTGGGTTTCATCCCCAGTACCTAGGTAATAAGAGGTCAGGATGCGAGGATGGTGAATGTGCTTGTAATCTCAATGCTGAGGAGGCAGAGATAGGTGGATCCCTGGGGCTTACTGACCAAGGAGACCATCCTAATTGGTGAGCTCCAGGCCAATGAGAAACACTGTTTCACAGAGGTGTGTGGCATTTATAAGAATTACATTCAAGCTTGCCGTTTAGCTCCCACCTACGTGTGCACTCGTGCACACACGCATTAAAAAGAAGTTATTCCTTCTGACTGATCACAGCCCTCCATCTCCCTCACCTCATGGTTGAGTGGCAGGAGCGTGGGACCTCGACGAGGAGAACTGTTCCACAGACAAGTGTCAACCCTACAGGTCCATGTGAATCTTGTCCCTTTCTGAAGTCAGAGACTTCTCTCAGAAGAAGCCTGTCTACCTGCTACCTCTGATGCTGTGAGGAGAAGCTGACCAGAAGCATCTGGTGACAGAATTGTGCTCTTGGGCCGAGATTCCTGAAAAGTAAATGGTAAAAAAAGTATGAGATTTGGAATTCCCACAAAACAATGCCTAGAACCTTTTATTTTCGAAGTCACTCATCTTCTTAAAAAATGCTTCAGCCTAGCTGGGTGTGGTGGCGCATGCCTTTAATCCTAGCACTTGGGAGGCAGAGACAGGTGGATCTTTGTGAGTTCAAGGCCAGCCTGGTCTACAGAGCGAGTTCCAGGACAGCTGGGGATACAGGGAGACCCTGCCTCAAAAAGACCAAAAAAAAAAAAAATTCTTCAGCCTACTGAGCTAACAGATTTCTACATGTATGCTCCAAAGAAAACTCACGTTTGTTTTTAGAAGTGGAATCGTTATACCAGAGACACAAAACCCTTCACAGAGAGCTTATAAATGAAGGAGGCCATGATGTGATCTCATCTGTCCAGCTGATGTTTTGATCTATCTTTCCAGTTGCCATTTCAGAGTCCTGTGCATTGAGTCCTCTACCTTAAAGAGGGAATGACAAGACATGAGAAAGTCCTAAGAGACAGCTGGCCTTGTGGGCAGGTCCCAGCTACTGGTGCCCTGGAAGCAGGAGGGTCATGATTCAAGGTCAGCCTGTATAAGTTAGTGAGACTCTGTCTCCAGATAACAAGTAAAGTAAGAACTGAGGCTAGATCTTTGTGGTATATTACTTGCCTAGTATGCATGAGACCCTAGGTTCAGTCCTGAATATTGAACAAGAGGGGGGTAAGATAAAAGAAGCTTAGAGATATTTTTTTATTTTTAAAAAAATTTTATTGAGATTTTGTGCATTTCATACAACCTTTCCCAATCAGATGTAGACCCATTTCCCCATCCATGCCCCCCCAAACAACACAGCTCATACATCTCGTACATTCTGCCATACATATTAAGTCCTGTGTTGCATCTTTTTCTTAGTCCTTTTTAACTTTTTCTATGTAGAAGTTTACTGTTTTGGTCAGATCTTTGAATAAGTCTTTTGTTTTTGTTGTTCCCTTTAATTGTATATTACTACAAAATATGCATGTATATACTCCACACATATGCCAAAATGTCAGAGTATATAAGGATTTGGTGCTAGGATCCACAAATGAGAGATACAATACATCCTTTGTTTTTCCTGTGCCTGTTCCTAATTACTTCAATTAGGATATCTTCTGGCTCCATCCATTTACCTGCAAAGTTCATGATGTCATCTTTCTTTACCAATGCATAGAATTCAATTGTGTAAATGTATCACATTTTCATTATCCACTTATCAGTTGAGGGACACTTGGGTTGCTTCCAATTCTTCACTATTGTGAAAAGAGCTGCAATAAACATGGTTGTGCACTTACCTCTGCAACAGGATAAATCTTTTGGGTATATGCCCAGGAGTGGTATGACAGGGTCAGGTGGTAGGTTCATTTTGAGTCTATTAAGAGTTCTCCACACTGCTTTCCATAGGGGTTGCACAAGTTGGAATTTGCACCAGCAGTGAATGACCATTCCCCTTTCCCCACAGCTTCTCCTGCATTTGGTATAATTTGTTTTCTTTTTTTAAAATTTTATTTATATTTATTTTATGTGTATGAATGTACTGTCTGCATGTAGGTCTGTGCACCTGTGTTGTGCAATGCCACGGAGGTCAGAAGAGGGTGTCGGATTCCCCTGGAACTGGAGTCAAAGATGGTTCTTAGCCGCCATGTGGGTGCTGGGGATCAAACCTGGGTCCTATGCAAGAGCAGTCGGCACTCTCAACCACTAGGCCATCTCTCCAGCCCATGTTTTCTTGATCATAGCCCATATAGTAAGATGAAATCTTCAATTGGTTTTAATTTCCATTTCATTAATTATTAGTAATGTTGAACACTTTTGTTTGCTTTAAACATCTACTTTGATCCATATTTTTGTAAATTTACAAGAACATTTTCTTTCATTTTAAAGAAATACAGAAAGTATCAAGTTTTTCTCTGCAGAGGTTTATTGTTTGGGCAGAAGTTAACTGTTTCAGTCAGTTCTTTGATCCAGTCCTTTTGTCATTGTTGTTCCCTCCTACTTGTATTGCTCCAAAATATGCCTATATATACATCACATATATCAAAATTATGACCTCTGAAAATAAACGGTATGTTAATTCCAAAATATGTTTAGTAATTCACATTTTTCCCTTTAATTTTTATGTTACTCTAAGATATGAATATATAAACTCCATCTGTATACCACAACTACAAAGTCTGGAAATAAGTGGTAAGTTAATTCTAGAGCCCATTAAGGGATTCACATTATAACAGCACAGTTGCTTTCAGATAAAAAGAAATATAACATTAATGTTGCTCATCTTCCCTTTCAACTAGGGATTTGGTGCTAGCATCCACAAATGAGGGATTGCATTCATCCTTTGTTTTGTTTTTCTGGGACTGTGTTACATCACTTAGCATAATATCTTCTAGTTCCATCCATTTACCTGCAAAGTTCATGATGTCATCTTTCTTTACTGCTACATAGAATTGTATAGATGTACCACATTTTCTCTGTCCACTTGTTGGTTTAGGGACATTTGGGTTGCTTCCAGCTCTTCACTACTGTGAAGAGAGCTGCAATAAACATAGATGTGCATGTATCTCTGTGATGAGTCTTGTGGGTATATACCCAGGGGTAGTATGACTGATTCAGGTGGTGGGCTCATTTTCAGTTTCTTAAGCATTCTCCACACTGCTTTCCATAGGGGTTGCATGAGTTTGCATTCCCACCAGCAGTGGATGAGTATTCCCCTCTCCCTACAATCTCTTCAACATTTGGTATCAAGTAAGATGAAATCTTAAGGTGGTTTTAATTGGGATTTCCTTAATTATTAGCAATGTTCAGCACTTTTTAGATGTTTCTCAGCCTTCTTTACTTCTTCATTTGTGAAGTCTCTGTTCAGCTCTTTACTTCATCTTTGAGTGGTTCATTTATTTTCTTCTTCCTTTGTTTTTTGAGCAGTTTATATACTCTGTATGTTAATGCTCTATCAGATATATCACCGCTGAAGCTTTTTTCCAACTCTGTGGGGTTTCTCTTCACTTCTTTGATTGTTTCTTTCACTGTACAGAAGCTCTAGAGCTTAATAAGGTCCCATTTGTCAGTTGTTGACCTTATTTTTTGTGCTGCTGCTGTCTGATTTAGAAAGTCTTTTCTATGCCTATGTCTTTTTTTATTGACATATATACTAATACTTTATTACAATGTAATGGAGAGCACCAGGGCTTTGTCCTGGGGCAGGCTTCAAATGCAGCTCAGTGGTAGAGTATTTGTCTGGTATGTTCAAGTTCCTCAGGGTGTTATCCAACACTCTAAGGACTGCTTTTAAAGTATCCCATAGGTTTTGTTGTGTTGTATTATCATTGTCATTCAGTTCCAGGAATGCCTTTCTTTATCTCTTCCTTGACCCATTCATTATTCAGGAGTGAATTGTTTAGTCTCCATGTGTTCTTGTAGAAAGTAGGGCTTATCCTGGTGTTGATAGTGAGCTTTATTGCATTGTGGTCTGTGCTTCAGGTGGTCTTGGGAACCCCCCCCCGACGCCTATGTCTTGTAGGTTACTATCAATGTTTTCTTCTATCATTTTCAGAGTTTCAGGTTTCTCATCAGGTCTTTGATCCATTTGGAGTTGATCTTTTTACATGGAGAGAGGTAGGGGTTTATTTTTATTCTTTTACAAGTGGTGATCCAGTTTTGCCAGCACCATTTACTGAAGATACTGTCTTTCTTCCATTGAGTCTTTTTGGCCCCTTTGTCAAATATGAGGCAGCTGAAATTGCATGTGCTCAGGTTTGGATGTTCAATTTTGTTCCATTGATCTGCTGTTCTGTTTTTGTGCCAGTACCAGGCTGTTTTTATGACTGTATTCCTGTGATGGATTCAAGGCAGATTTCTTTTTTTTTCTTTTTTTTTTTTACAGATTTCTTTTTTTTTTATTTTAATTTAATTTATTTTTGTATGTGTATGAATGTACTGTCTGCATGTAGGTTTGTGCACCCGTGTCGTGCAATGCCGTGGAGGTCAGAAGAGGGTCTTGGATTCCCCTGGAACTGGAGTTAAAGACAGTTCTCAGCCACCATGTGGGTGCAGGGGATCGAACCCGGGTCCTCTGCAAGAATGGTTGGTGCTCTTAACTGCTAGGCCATCTCTCCAGCCCCTCAAGGCAGATTTCTACAAAACATGTAAAGAGGACCTACAACCATTATTATACAAATTATTCAAAAGGGTAGACACAGTGGGAAATCTCCCAAATTCCTTCTATGAAGCCAGTATTACTCTAATACCAAACCAGGCAAAAATACAACTAAAAAAAGAAAACTATAGATCCATTTTTTTAAATGAATGTAGATGCAAAAATTCTCAACAAAATATTTACAAACCACATACAGGCATACACTGTGATCAAGTTGGATTTATACCAGAGATGCAGGGATGGTTCAACAAACCTAAATCAATAAGTGTCATAAAACACATAAATGGATTGAAAGACAAAAACCACATGGCCATCTCAATTGATATGGAAAAGACCTTCAATAAAATTCAACATGCCTCCAATGTTTAAAGTCCTAGAGGGAATTGGACTGGAGGAAACATTCTTCAACATAAATAAAGTCATATACAACAAACCCACAGCCAACATCATTCTAAATGGAGAAAAATTAGAAGCATTCCCCTTAAAATCAGGAACCCAACAAGGATACCCACTATCTCCACTCCTTTTCAACACAATACTTAAAACTCTTGCTAGAGCAATAAGACATGAAAAGGAAATTAAAGGAGTACTAATTGGAAAAGAGGAGCTCAAACGGTTCCCTTCTGCAGATGGTGTGATAATATACCTGAGGGAAACCAAAAACTCCACCAGAAAACTAGAAATGATGAACAGTTTCAGTAAAGTGGCAGGTTACAAAATTAACCTAGAAAAATCAGTAGCCTTTCTTCATGCCAACAGCAAGCAATTAGAAAAGGAATACAAGGAGACCTTCCCATTCATAGTAACCTCAAAAAATATCTTGGAACAAACCTGACTAAAGACACTAAAGATCTGTACAATAAAAAAATTAAATCCTTGAAGAAGAAGACTGAAGAAGGCACCAGAAGATGGAAGGACCTCCCATGGCTCATGGATTGGAAGAATTAATACAGTAAAAATGACCATCCTACTCAAAGTAATATACAGATTCAATGCAATCCCAACGAGAATCCCCATGACTTTCTTCACAGATTTAGAAAAAAAAATATCCTAAAATTCATATGGAAAAACAAAAGACCCCAGATAGCCAAAGCAACCCTGAGCAAAAAGAGTAATGCAGGTGGGATTACTATATGAAATATTTTTCTTTTTTTAAGTTAATTTTTATTGAGTGTATTTCATACAACATTTCTCAATCAAATCTAGACTCTTTTCCCCATCCATGCCCACCCCTTACATCCCCCCCACCCCCCACCAGAGTTCATGGACTCTGTCATACATGTTAAATTCTATCTTGCATCTTCTTCTCAGTCTTTTATAACCTTTTCGATGTACAAGTTTACTATTTTGGTCAGTTTTTTTGATTATGTTTTTTTCTCTCTTTGTTGCCTTTAATTTTATATTATTCCAAAATATGCATATATACACTCCACACATAAATCAAAATTGCAAATTCTGAAAATAAACTATAGGTTAATTCCTAAACACATTTAGTGATTCACATTTTATTTATTTTTTATTTTTTAAAATTTTTAGTTTTGTATGTGTATGAATGTACTGTCTGCTTGTAGTGCACCCATGTTGTGCAATGCCGCAGAGGTCAGAAGAGGATCTCAGATTCCCCTGGAACTGGAGTTCTCCTGGAATTGGAGTTACAGGTGGTTCTCAGTCGCCATGTGGGTTCTGGGGATCAAACCCGGGTCCTCTGCAAGAGCAGTCGGTGCTCTTAACCGCTAGGCTATCTCTCCAGCCCCAGTGATTCACATTTTAACACTAAAGTTGCATGCAGGTAAAAATAAATTGAAGAAAATATGAATACATATCTTCCATTCATATATGGTAATTACAATGTGTGAATACAATTGGTAGGACAATTTTGTAGCCCATTAAGAGATTCACATTGGAATAGCACAGTTGCTTTTAGATACAATGAAATATAATAATACAGTTGCTCAGTTTGCCTGCCAACTGGGGATTTGGTGTTAGCATCCACAAATGAGGGAAACCATTTGCCTTTTTCTTTTCTTTTCTGGGACTGTGTTACTTCACTTAGCATAATGGCTTCGAGTTCCATCCATTTACTAGCAAAGTTCATGATGTGATCTTTCTTTACCACTGCATAGAACTCCATTGTGTAGATATACCACATTTTTTGTTATCCAGTCATCAGTTGAGGGGCTGGGTTGGTTCCAGCTCTTTTCTATTGTGAAGAGAGTTGCAATAAACATAGCTGTGCATGTATCTTTGTGGCAGGATGTGTCTTGTGGGTATATACCCAGGAGTGATATGGCTGGGTCAGGTGGTAGGCTCATTTTGAGTTTTACTGAAACATTTTATTATTTTGAAAATATAACTAATTTCTGCCTATAATTCTTTCAGTACTTTTTTATGTGTATGAGTGTTTTGCCCACGTGTATGTAGGTGTACCATGTGGATGCACTGCCTGAAGAAGCCGGAAAAGGGAGTCAAATCCCATGGAATTGGAGTTAAAGATGGTTGTTAGCCACCATGTGTTTGTTGGGAATTGAACCCAGGTCCTATGGAAGAACACCAAATGTTCTTAACTACTGAGCTATCTCTCCAGCCCTGACCTATAATTATTTTTTTTAATTTTTATTTATTTTTCTTTTTTTCCTAGAATTATTTTTTTAAATTTTATTTATTTATCTTCTATGTGTATGAATGTACTGTCTACATGTAGGTTTGTGCACCCGCATTGTGCAATGCCGCGGAGGTCAGAAGAGAGCGTCGGATTCCCCTGGAACTGGAGTTAAAGACAGTTTTCAGCCCCTATGTGGGTGCTGGGGATCAAACCCGGGTCCTCTGCAAGAGCAGTTGGCACTCTTAACCGCTAGGCTATCTCTCCAGCCCCCTCTATAATTATTTTTTTAATTTTTTATGTGTATGTATGTACTGTCTGCATGTAGGTTTGTGCACCTGTGTCGTGCAATGCCGCGGAGGTCAGAAGAGAGTGTCGGATTCCCCTGGAACTGGAGTTAAAGACAGTTTTCAGCTGCCATGTGGGTGCTAGGGATAGAACCCGGGTCCTCTGCAAGAGCAGTTGGCGCTTTTAACCGCTAGGCCATCTCTCCAGCCCCCCTATAATTATTTTTAAGATAAGCAGTGAATCAGCTGAAAACAAAAGGTGGGGGATGGAGCTAAGGATTGCCACCACCTTGAGCACAGCACTGTGGAGGAGTTGCTGGATGGAGGTGGGGAGGACCAGCTGCTGAGTCTTCTCCAGGAAGTCCTTGCAGCACTTAAGGCGTTGCTAAAACCTCAGCTCAAAGTCACAGTCACTGCCTAATAAGAACCTTCAACAACGCATTATTCCCATGGATCATAGCTCCCAAGAATCTCAACATAGACATAGCTGCACTGCTATCCTCCAGCTACCTGAAGCATTTCCATTAGTTACCAGTGTTCTGAAAACTGCTTCTGCAATGGCTGATGGGCAAATGTTACCTAGACACATGAACAGCACTGACTTGGAGCCAGGCTCAGTCATCTTTCTGTGCAGACAGTGGTGCCCAGTCTGTTTTTTTTTTCTTTTTTTGAGAGAGCCCTAAGTAAGTGAGAGAATAGTTAAATTAACATAAAATTGAGTCATTGTAAAAAATAAAAGTGATAATGTTTATTGATATTTATTAAACACTCTGAGCTGGGCAATGTTCACAGTTCACAATATTTACAGTCAGCTACTTAACCTTCATAATAATAATAATATGGGATAATCATTGTCACTGTTCCTGCTTTACTGAGAAGAGAATGGGGGCCCTTCATGGTGTAGGCTGCCAAATGCACTGTTTTCTGGGACACTGTCTCTCTGCCTGTACTATTCAGGGTCAAGGAAAATGGAGATAATGTCAGGTTCTGGTAGTCCTCAAACCTGAGTGATTAGCTATATTGAACAAAATGTCCCTAGAGGTGAAGTAAAAGTAGGGTGATCAAGTTCATGGTCTATGGTGGGTGTGTTCTCTTGAAGTACTTCTTACTTAATAATAAGAATAACAAAAGAAAAAGTTCATGGCAGAATGCATGAACTGGGGTGGGGGGCAGGGAAAGGGAAACATGTTTAAATTGGACTGAAAAATTATGTATGAAATACACAAAACATCAATAAAAGTATTTTATTTAAAAAATAAAATAAAATAAAAATAGCCCCCCCCCCAAAATACTTGACTGGATAGGCTTTAACATATATAACAGAATGCATGAAATCTGTTGTGGGGATATGCAATGTATGGATAGGGGAGGAGCTATACATATGATTAAGATTTATTGTATGAAATGTACAAAAATGCACTAAAATTCATAAGAATAGGAATAGGTAAATTAAAAAAGAATAGCAATAATAATAATAAATGTAAAGGAATGTTTACTGAGTTCTGTACCAACAGATGTAGGAGGCATTGATAAATTAGCACAGGTAGAAAAAGACTGAGCGACATTCGTGGTAACAGAGGAACAGCTTTGAGGGTTGTATGTGACTAAAGGACTATAGAGGTCAATGCCTTGATCTTAATGGGATGGTCAATCCTTTAGACAGTGAGGCTTGGGGAATGTGTTTTGGCGTGGGAGTATGGTCTAGATGTGTTGAGAAAGGTCAAAGTTCTCCAGAGGTACAGTGGAAGAGAGTATTCCAAGGACTTGGAATTTTGAGGGACCACATGAAGATGGGTAGGAAGTCATGGTAACTCCCGGATGTTTTGTTTTAATGACCTCGAATTTCTCTAGTGACTCTCAGGAAGATTGGCTCATATGCTAACCATGTTTTGATCAAACTCTCTTCAACCATGTTCCACCTCAAGTGGAACAGCAAAGAGATTCTCTGAAGGTTGCCATGCGCCAATCCTTGCTGCCTAGAGACTTGTCCAGGAAGCGATCAGTAGAGAATTATGGCTAACTCTTCACTATGAGTTAATTAAAATCAGAAGAAAAGAAGGAAAAGGAAATTGGATTGAGGCAGACTCAAGGCACAAACTGAAAGTTCAGGGAATTATTTGAGAAGAGCCTGAAATAT
Organism: Rhizomys pruinosus; assembly: GCA_009823505.1. NCBI lineage: Eukaryota > Metazoa > Chordata > Mammalia > Rodentia > Spalacidae > Rhizomys > Rhizomys pruinosus. The sequence goes on along the minus strand of VZQC01009508.1, from coordinate 1,254,152 downwards.
TAAAAATCATGCCAACCCTGTGGCAAACCACCTTTGGTTATCACAAAAGCTTTTACTCGGTGAGGCAGATGCTCCTCCGACACAACGGGGTTTAGACATAGCTTAGAATTCAAAGCCGGCGTGGACCATACTGTTTGCTTGATCCGATTCCACATCACCTTGATGCCCAGTTAGACAGGTGATCTGCCTGCTCTCCTGCACTTTTGTTGGAGAAAGGCGGCGAGAGCCTGCCAAGCCCTATTGCTACTTCCTGGAAGAAACTTAACTTCCTCTTGGGAGCTTGTAGTCTGTTAATGTTTTAAAGGCAAATTTCTCAAGACTAAGGCATCAATGTCATTCCTAAGACCAGCCAAAGGTCTGAAGAGTTAACAGATCCAGTAGCATACAGGCAGGTGGCCTTGAGGCCAAATATCATTTAGAAGAGAATAGTTTTAAGACGTAAAACTTCAGCCTTGGATCTCAACCCACAGGACAGGTGCATACACTCGCATCTTTCCTGTCACTTGAATCTGATGTTGATGAGAGTGGGCTTGGGAGACTCTCAGACTCTCAGAAGTCAGAACATCTTCCTTAGTTCTGTTATTTTCCTCAGTCCAGAATCTTTCCTATATTATCTGAAGAGTAATTTCTTTCAGCTGGATACCCCAATATATAGCTTCCTTTTTGGTAAAAACAAACAAACGAACAAACAAATAAACAAACAAATCCAAACCAAACCAAAACCCACTTGTTCATGGTTTCTAGAGTAGCAGAAAGTTCCCAATTATCTGTTCAAATATCCCCCTTTTTGTCTTTTATTCTCTTATCTATTTCTTCTTTCTTTTGGTGTGTGTGGGAGGTATATGCATGTGTGCATGGGTGCACTCCCCCATGTGGAGGGTATGTGCATGTGTGCATGGGTGCACTCCTCCATGTGGGGGGTATGCGATGTGTGCAGGGGTACACTCCTCCATGTGGAAGGTATGTGCATGTGTGCATGGGTGCACTCCTCCATGTGGGGGGTATGTGCATGTGTGCATGGGTGCACTCCCCCATTGGGAGGTATGTGGGTGTGTACATGAGTGTACTCTCCCATTGGGAGGCATGTGGATGTGTGCATGGGGGCACTCCTCCATGTGGGGGGTATGTGCATGTGTGCATGGGTGCAACTCCTCCATGTGGTGGGTATGTGCATGTGTGTATGGGTGCACTCCCCCATTGGGAGGTATGTGCATGTGTGCATGGGTGCACTCCCCCATTGGGAGGTATGTGCATGTGTGCATGGGTGCACTCCTCCATGTGGGGGGTATGTGATGTGTGCAGGGGTACACTCCCCCATGTGGGAGGCATGTGCATATGTGCATGGGTGTACTCGTCCATGTGGGGGGTATGTGCATGTGTGCATGGGTGCACTCCTCCATGTGGGGGGTATGTGCATGTGTGTATGGGTGCACTCCTCCATGTGGAAGGTATGTGCATGTGCGCATGGGTGCACTCCTCCATGTGGTGGGTATGTGCATGTGTGTATGGGTGCACTCCTCCATGTGGGGGTATGTGCATGTGTGCATGGGTGCACTCCTCCATGTGGTGGGTATGTGCATGGGTGCACTCCTCCATGTGGGGGGTATGTGATGTGTGCAGGGGTACACTCCCCCATGTGGGAGGCATGTACATATGTGCATGGGTGTACTCGTCCATGTAGGGGGTATGTGCATGTGTGCAGGGGTACACTCCCCCATGTGGGAGGCATGTGCATATGTGCATGGGTGCACTCGTCCATGTGGTGGGTATGTGCATGTGTGTATGGGTGCACTCCTCCGTGTGGAAGGTATGTGCATGTGTGCATGGGTGCACTCCTCCATGTGGGGGGGGTATGTGCATGTGTGCATGGGTGTACTCCTCCATGTGGGGGGTATGTGCATGTATGCAGGGGTACACTCCCCCATGTGGGAGGCATGTGCATATGCGCATGGGTGCACTCCTCCATGTGGTGGGTATGTGCATGTGCGCATGGGTGCACTCCTCCATGTGGGGGGTATGTGCATGCGTGCATGGGTGCACTCCCCCATTTGGAGGTATGTGCATGTGTGCATGGGTGCACTCCCCCACGTGGGAGGCATGTGCATGGGTGCACTCCTCCACGTGGGGGGTATGTGCATGTGTGCAGGGGTACACTCCCCCATGTGGTGGGTATGTGCATTTGTGCATGGGTGCACTCCTCCATGTGGGGGGTATGTGCATGTGTGCATGGGTGCACTCCTCCATGTGGAAGGTATGTGCATGTGTGCATGGGTGCATTCCTCCATGTGGGGGGTATGTGGAGGCCATGAGGTAGGCCTCCGAATGTCTTCATCAATTGCTCTGCTACCTTATTTTTTGAGAAAGGGTCTCATTGAACTTGGAGCTTTCTACTTTGGATAGACTGGGTGGCCAGCAAGTAAAAGATTCCTGCCAACATGCCTGGTTTAAGTATGGGTGTTGGGGATCTAAAACTGGGTCATCATGTTTGCACAGCAAGCTCTCTTACCCGCTGAGTGATCCCCCTCCTGTCTATCTATTTTTACATATTTACCTATCTAATATACCTAATATTATGTTCTTTTCTTTTTCTTTTTCAGACAGGGTCCCCAGTAGCCCCAGCCAGCCTAGAACTCTCTATGTAGACCAGGCTAGCCCTAATCTCACAGAGATCTGCCTACCTCTACCTCCTGAGTGCTGGGATTAAAAGCAGGTACCACCATGTCTGGTGATGTGATTTTTCTTAAAGTAAGCCAGCTACCATACCATGTTGCCTGCTTTTACACACACGCACACACACATACACACACACACACACACACAGAAGAGAGAGAACCGTGAATTTAAAATATGTATAGATTTTCCCTTTCTTGTTATTTCCAGAAAGCCGTATAGTAACATCTGTGTCTTTATAGTAATTATATCACATTTAGTATTATATGAAATACATATGTGATTTAAATGGGAAGTTGTACATAAGCACAAATATTATACCATTTTTATATAAGAAACTCAAGGATCCTAGATCTGGGAATTTGGGAGGGTTCCTATGACTAATTCCCCGCAGGAATCAACAGCCAGTTCTAATTTCTCTGCACATAACTAAAAGCAAGAACACCAAACGTCTAAATCCAGATTCAGAGGCCCCCTGTTTCCCTCCCCCACTGCCTTGTCTCTGTCTATTGGCTACTTTTAGCTCTTGAAGCCATTTTTCCAATGCACCTACAAAGTTATACATAATTTGCTAATATTTCTAATTCTCAATTTATCTGTGTATTTCATAGCACAGTAGCAATGCTTTTCTATTACAGTCTTTCTCTTGCACCATTTTCTTAACACTCCGCTGTAGACTGTGGTGGGTATTTACATTATTCTGGCAGTGCACATATTGTTTACTCCTAAGCTAAACCACCATTGCATCTACCTGGAGTTTATTTGGCCTTCCCCCTGTATGCTAGTGTCAACCCTCCCTTGCATTCCCTTTTTATTCAGTGAGCCCTTCACTCATTTTCTGCGATGTCTGTATAAACACCCCTCATGGTATTTTCTACAAGTTATATAGATACATCAAATACTATTAGAATTCTCCTGCCAGCTTAGACACTTTTTTCCCCTGGATTTCTCCAAACTCCTGTGGTCTTCACTTCTCTCCAGGACTCCCTCATCTTGCTTTAGCCTGAGATTTACTGTCTCCGCTCTCATTCTCTGGATTTCAATTTTGCTTTACCTTGTTAACTAAGAAGTTTTTGTAAAGCATTAACTCTAGTAGATTTGTGAGAAAGAGCATATGGGAGTATATTTCCTTAATCTTTACCTGAAAAATTCTTTGTTTACTTTTACAGTGAAGGGAGAGCTGGGCTTAATGGAGGCACAGGCTGTACTGTCAGTCGGTTTTGGTGTTGCTGCTAAAAGGCACTTCTTCATTCCGTGTGCCTAGTGACGAGCTGTCCTTTTTAATTTTTTTAATTTTTTTTAAATTTATTTATGTGTATGAATGTACTGTCTGCATGTAGGTCTGTGCACCCGTGTCATGCAATGCCGTGGAGGTCAGAAGAGGGTCTCAGATTTCCCCTGGAACTGGAGTTCTCCTGGAATTGGAGTTACAGACGGTTCTCAGCCACCATGTAGGTGCTGGGGATCGAACCCAGGTCCCCTGCAAGAGCAGTCGGTGCTCTTAACCGCTAGGCCATCTTTCCAGCCCTGACAAGCTGTCCTTTTTACAGACCAAAGATCGTTCCTAACACCAGTATTTGATATTTCACAATATTTTCTTTGAAGCACTTTATTATTGTTATTTTTAAAATTTATCTGCTGGGCTTTCTAGAAACTCAAGTCTTTTGGTTCTGGAAAAATTTAACCAGTGGTTGGTAAATTTTCAGAGATTTGTTTTACTAGGATTTTAGGAGTTGAGAACATTGAATGTAGCCTCTCATTTCTTTGATTTGTGTGTGTGTGTGTGTGTGTGTGTGTGTGTGTGTGCATAGGGGACTCAGTAAACTTTATCTTGTTTGTGTTTGTCTATCATACACTACTTTCTTTTCTCCTCTGATTGTATTTTTGAACTAGTTCTTATTACATGAAGATAATATTTTCTTGGAACTTTCTTAATAATAATATAGAGAGCTCTTTCTGTCCCTTTTCCTGCTTCTTTGTCTTCTTAACTCCTCAATAATAGATTGATAGATGGGTGAATAAATAAATTCATTTATCTTATGTCCCTTCCTATATTTGGGGCCTTCTTCAAATACCTTGTAGTCCTTGCATACTCATATGTGCTTAAGAAACTGTCCACTAAAAACTCCACAGTAAACTGAACTGTATGGCTTGGTATCTCAGGAACCATTGAGAATGTGAGCTGGTGTAGTTGAAGAAAATCTCAAATGGAATCTGTAGATATGTTTACCTAAAGGTCAGTCCAGTTCTCTGCATATGGGTCATATATTTCTCAAGTGTCCCATTTGGGAAGCATTCAGAACTATCTTTCACCCAAGTGCCTTATTACTTTGAGCCCAGGGTCCTTTTCCCAGATAAGCCTGGAGCCTCTCTGGTTCGAGTTCTCTCAAGAATATTTGTCCTTGAAGTGCTGGAGTAGGGGACCAACTGATAGAGGCTGGTAGATAAGGTGGGCTGATCTGTGGGACCAACTGATGAAGGCTGGTGGACGAGGTGGGCTGGGGTGGGTTAGGGAAGAGACACAGAGAGGCCTTGCGCAAAACTACACGTGCAGACTCTCCACAGCCCCTCCGCTCTAGGCCTGGCCTCACCTGCTTCCCGAGGAGTGATTGGTACTGAGGGACTGTCAACTCCAGGTCCTAAAGATGAACCACATAGTCTTTTTTTATAAACTGTTTATTTAATGTGTATGAGCGCTTAACCTGCATGTATGTTTAAGTGCACCTGTGTTGTGCAATGCCCACAGAGGCCAGAAGAGGGCACTAGATCCCCTGGAACTGAAGTTACTGACAGGAGTTACTGGTGGTTGTTAGCTGCAGTGTGGAACCTATGTCTTCTGCAAGAGCAGAAGTGCTTTTGCCCACTGGCTGTCCCTCCAGCCCTAGAAACCACATATTCTTAGACTCTAGATTCTTTTTTTGTGGTCTTTTCGAGACAGGGTCTCCCCTAGCCCCAGCTGTCCTGGAACTCACTCTGTAGACCAGGCTGGCCTTGAACTCACAGAGATCTGCCTGCCTCTGCCTCCCAAGTGCTAGAATTAAAGGCGTGTGCCATCACGCCCAGCAGGCTCTAGATTCTTCTGCTCCACTCAGGTCATGATAGTAGCCCACTGCTACTACCTTTCCACTTCTTACAGACATATGGAAAGACAGGTTTTAGATGGGAGACAAACATGCACTCTACTTACTATATTTGACCTAAGTTTATTTTATGTGACTTTCAGTGTTCTCTGTGTTTCTGTTCTCTCTCTCTCTCTCTCTCTCTCTCTCTCTCTCTCTCTCTCTCTCTCCCTTTCCCCCTCTCTCCCTCTCTCCCACACACACACCAGATCAGGCACAGAGAACACCATACAGTGGGGTTTATATTCGCTTTATAGTAAATACAAACGTCTTATGCCTCTGCATCACCGTGTACAGAGCAGCCATGCCTGGCAGGTGGATCTCTGGCCTCTGTGAGTCCTTCACGGTGCCAGGCTCCAGTGAGGCCAAAGCTAAGAGACTTCAGAGAATTGTCTCCCCTCGAGCAGCTGCTGCAGCATCCGGCACAGGAGCATGCAAGGCAGCCTTCTGGGACAGCTTCCGCATAATTAATTGGGGTCTGAAGCAATACTTTTCCTACTTCTCCACAATGTTCATAGCCAATCCAAACTGCTGGTGACACTATTAAAGGGAGAAATGAGCACAGAGGCAAACCTGGAGTTCTATTTCCTGAGAAGTTTGTTGAGCAGGAATGTTCTCACGTAGCCCTCCCTACCCTTATCTGTCAGATACAACTTGAATGAGGACTGTTAATATCTCCTATTTCTCAAGTTCTTTTTTTAAAAATACACTTTGGATTTAATTAAATTTGCTTAGTAACATAGTATTAGGAAATGCAGAGCACATAAGAAAACAGCCTCTCCATTTATAAAGTGTTGAGGTTAGCAAGGACTCACATTAATTTTCTAAACATGTTGACATATTACCCAACTTATTTGGGAATAAACAACTGTCCTATTCTTGATGACACTTCAAAATTTCTTCCAAAATATGACAGACAACAAAAGTAGAAATACATGTGCTGCTACATCAAACTAAAAGATTGTCTACTGTGTATTTGATACCCATGTATCAAAGAGGTTAAAAGGACACTAATGGAATGAAAAGGCAGCAGAGAACATGGGAGTAGAGCTCATAGTCAATGCACATAAGGAACTAAAAAACATAAGAGCAAAAACTGAATATTAATACAAGTGAAAAATGGGCAAATGACATCAGTATGTCAATGACATAAAAGGAGGCGCACACAGATTGTGTGGTAAAGGTGCTTGCACCGCCATCAAGCCTAACAACCTGAGTTAGATTCCTGGGGGTGTCAGAGTAGAAGAGAACCAACTACTGCTAGTTCTTCTCTGACCTCTCCATGGCCAGCCATGATATGTGCATGCCCCCACATATAACCACACATATCCACACACACATAGATACACAAAATAAATACATTTTAAAGACAAAAGTGGCCAATAAGCATAGGAAAACATGCTGAATATACTTACTCCAAAGGGAAACTTTATTCAAGGTTATCAATTCACACCATTTGAAGTAGATATTTTCATATATTTGTATATATAGTTTGTTTCTATTTAATTTATATCTGCTCTGACATTTTTTTTCACATTTTGTTTTCTTTGTATTTTCTAGACCCATGTCCCCAGCCCTATCCCCCCACCACACCAGAGCTCATGCATTCTGCCAAACATGCTTTTCATCTCTTTCTCAGTCTTTCTTAATATTCTCCATGTGGAAGTGGACTGCTTTGAGCAGAAGTTCACTGTTTCAGTCAGTTCTTTGATGCAGTTCTTTCTGTTGTTGTTGTTGTTTTCAATATGCTCCCAACTGCTTGGACAAAAGCTCAAGGGGCCGTGCACAAGAAATACTTACAACTAGGTAATCGGCACTAGCATCCACAGATGAGGGATATCATTCGTCGTTTGTTTTTCTGGGACTGTGTTACTTCACTCAGCATGATGTCCTCTAGCTCCAGCCATTTTCCTGCAAAGCTCATGATGTCATCTTTCTTTACTGCTGCATAGAACTCCATTGTGTAGATGTACCACATTTTCTCTATCCACTCATCAGTTGAGGGGCATTTGGGTTGGTTCCAGCTCCTTGCTATTGTGAAGAGAGCTGAAATAAACATGGCCGTGCATGTATCTCTGTGGTGGGGTAAGTCTTGAGGGTACATGCCCAGGAGTGGTATGGCTGGGTCGGGTGGCAAGTTCATTCCAAGTCTTCCAAGGGTTCTCCACACTGCTTTCCATAGTGGCTGTACGAGTTTACATTCCCACCAGCAGTGGATGAGTGTTCCCCTTTCCCCACAACCTCTCCAGCACTTGGTATCATTTGTTTTCTTGATCCTAGCCAGTCTTATTGGAGTAAGATGATATCTTAAAGTGGTTTTCATTTGCATTTCCTTAATGATTAGTGATGTTGAACAGTTCTTGAGGTGTTTCTCAGACATCTCTAATTCCTCACTTGTGAAGTCTCTGTTCAGTTCTTTGCTCCATCTATTGAGTGGGTCATTTGTTTTCTTTTTTCTTTGTTTTTTGAGTAGTTTATATATTCTGGAAATCAATGCTTTGTCAGATGTATCTGCAGTGAAGGTTTCCTCCCACTCTGTGGGATTTCTCTTCACTTCCTTGATTGTTTCTTTTGATGTACAGAAGCTTTTGAGTTTGATGAGGTCCCATTTGTCAATTGTCGACCTTAATTCTTGTGCAGCTGCTGTCTGATTTAGGAAGTCTTTTCCTACGCCTATGTCTTGTAGTCTGCTGCCAACTTTTTCTTCTATCACCTTCAGAGTTTGGGGTTTCACGTTGAGGTCTTTAATCCATCTGGAGTTGACTTTTGTACAGGGTGAGAGGTAGGGGTTTAATTTCATTCTTCTACAAGTGGTGATCCAGTTTTGCCAACACCACTTGCTGAAGATGCTGTCTTTTCTCCATTGTGGTTTCTTGGCCCCCTTGTCAAATATGAGATGGCTGAAATTGTATGTGCTCAGATTTGGATCTTCGGTTTTGTTCCATTGGTCAACAGGTCTGTTTTTGTGCCAGTACCAGGCTGTTTTTATGACTATAGCCCTGTAGTATAGTTTAAAATCTGGTATAGAGATCCCTCCTGTGTAGCTCTTTTCACTCAGGATTGATTTGGCTATTCGGGGTCTTTTGTTTCTCCAAATGAATTTAAGAACTTTTGTTTCCAAGCCTGTGAAGAAACTCTTGGGGATTTTGATTGGGATTGCATTAAATCTATACAAGAGTTTTGGTAAAATGGACATTTTTACAATGTTAATTTTCCCAATCCATGAGCATGGGAGGTTTTTCCATCTTCTGAGGTCTTCTTCAATTTCTTTCTTTAAGGGTTTAAAATTTTTGTTGTAGAGGTCTTTGGTGTCTTTGGTTAGGTTTGTTCCTAGGTATCTTATTGTTTTTGAGGCTATTGTGAGTGGGAAGGTCTCTTTGAATTCTTTCTCCAGTTGCTTGTTCTTGGTGTAAAGAAAGGCCATTGATTTTCTAAGGTTAATTTTGTATCCTGCCACTTTGCTGAAGCTGTTAATCGTTTCTAGGAGTTTTCTGGTGGAGTTTTTTGCATCTCTTAAGTAAACAATCATATCATCAGCAAATAGGGATAGTTTGACTTCCTCTTTTCCAATTAGTACTCCTTTAATATCCTTTTCTTGCCTTATTGCTCTAGCAAGTGTTTCAAGCACTATATTGAAGAGGAGTGGTGATAGGGGGCAGCCTTGCCGAGTTCCTACCTTTAAAGGGAATGTTTCCGTCATTTCCCCATTTAGGATGATATTGGCTGTGGGTTTCCTGTATATGGCTTTGATTACATTGAGGAATGATCCCTCCAATCCAATTCCTTCTAGGACTTTAAGCATGAAGGGATGCTGGATTTTGTCAAAGGCTTTTTCAGCATCAATTGAGATGATGGTGTGGTTTTTGTCTTTGATTCCGTTTATGTGTTTGATGATGTTTATTGATTTTCGTATGTTGAACCATCCCTGCATCTCTGGTATGAATCCAACTTGGTCATGATGGATGATCTTCTTGATGTGGGTCTGTATGCGATTTGCCAGTATTCTGTTTAGAATTTTGGCATCTGTGTTCATGAGGGAGATGGGTCTATAATTCTCCTTTTTAGTTGTATCTTTGCCTGGTTTTGGTAATAGAGTGATGTTGGCTTCATAGAAGGAATTTGGGAGAATTCCCTCTGATTGTATACTTCTAAACAGTTTCAGAAATAATGGTTGTAGGTCTTTTTGAAATGTTTTATAGAATTCTGCTGTGAAACCGTCTGGGCCTGGGCTTTTTTTAGTTGGGAGGCTTCTTACTACATCCTCTATTTCTTCATATGTTATGGGTCTGTTTAAGCTGCTGGTCTCCTCTTGGCCAAGCTTTGGTGATTCCCAAGATTTCAGATATTCATCCATTTCTTCTAGATTTTCAAACTTGGTAGAATATAGGTTCTTGTAATATTCCCATATAATTTTCTTGATCTTTTCCTTGTCCGTTGTGATATTTCCCTTTTCATCACAGATTGTATTGATTTGGAGTTGTTCCTTCTTTCTTTTTGTTAACTGGGCTAGAGGTCTGTCTATCTTGTTTATTCTTTCAAAGAACCAACTTTTGGCTTCATTGATTTTTTGTATTGTTTTCTTTGTTTCTATTTCATTGATTTCTGCTCTGATTTTTGTTATTTCTTCCTGTCTGTTGCGTTTAGGGTTCATCTGTTGTTGCCTCTCAAGTGCTTTTAGCTGTAGTGTTAGATCATTCACTTGTGCTCTTTCTGTTTTTCTAATGTAGGCACCCAGGGCTATAAATTTCCCTCTTAGGACTGCTTTTAAGGTATCCCATAAGTTTTGTTGTGTTGTATTGTCATTGTCATTCAGTTCCAGGAATGTTTTTATTTCTTTCTTTATCTCTTCCTTGACCCATTCATTATTCAAGAGTGTGTTGTTTAGTCTCCATGTGTTCTTGTAGGCAGGAGGGCTTGTCCTGGTGTTGATGTTGAGCTTCATTGCACTGTGGTCTGACAGGATGCATGAAATTATTTCAATCTTTTTGTATTTGTAGAGGTTTCTTCTGTGTCCCAGGATGTGGTCGATTTTGGAGAATGTTCCGTGGGGTGCTGAGTAGAAAGTGTATTCTCTGGTATTAGGATGGAATGTTCGGTAGAGGTCTATGAGGTCCATTTGGTGTATCATATCGTTCAGTTCAGATGTCTCTCTGTTTATTTTTTGTCCTGTTGACCTATCCAAAGGACTCAGTGGGGTATTGAAATCTCCCACTATGAGTGTGCTGGGGTTAGTCTGTGACTTGTGGTCCTGGAGAATTGTCTTTATAAAGTTTGGTGCACCAGAATTTGGGGCATATATATTCATAATTGTGAAATCTTCTTGGTGGATTGTTCCTTTGATGAAAATGTAATGGCCTTCTTTGTCTCTTCTGATTTCTTTTACTTTGAAGTCTATTTTATCCGATATTAAAATAGCAACACCTGCTTTCTTTTTGGTACCATTTGCTTGGAATATTTTTTTCCATCCCTTCACTTTAAGGTGGTGCCTGTCCTTGAAGGTAAGATGTGTTTCTTGTAGACAGCATATCGATGGATTCTGTTTCCTAATCCAATCTCCCAGTCTATGTCTTTTGATTGGGGTATTTAGTCCATTAATATTTAAGGTTATGACTGATAGGTTTGTGTTGCTTCCTTTCGCCTTATTATCAATTTGAGGTTTGGGTTTCAGTTTCTACTTCTGCAGTTATGCTTTTATTGATTTCTCTTTCTAGGTGCCTGGGGTTGGTTGCTCCTTTCTTCTGTTCTTTGAATTCCTTCAAGTATTCTCTGAAGGGTTGGTTTTCTGTACATGTATTCTTTCATCTTGTTTATGTCATGGAAGGTTTTTCTCTCTCCTTCAACTATAATTGACATTTTTACTGGGTATAGTAACCTGGGTTGGCATCTATTGTCCTTTAACACTGGGAATGCTTTGCTCCAGTTTCTTCTTGCTTTCATAGTTTGCGTTGAGAAGTCAGTTGTAATTCTGATAGGTTTCCCCTTATAGGTCACTTGTTGTTTTTCTCTTGTGGCTTTAAGGATTTTGTCTTTGTTTTGAGTGTCTAGCATTTTAATTATGATGTGGCTGGCATGGAGAATTTCTTTTCTGCTCTTTTCTGTTTGGAGTTCTATGTGCTTCTTGTATTTGTATTGGTTTGTCTTTTGTTTAGTTTGGGGAAGTTTTCTTCTATTATTCTGATAATAGAAGATCTGATCAATACCATTCTCTTGGGATTCTTCTCCTTCCTCTATTCCTATGATGTGGAGGTTTGATGTTTTCATAATATCCCACAGCTCCTGGTTGTTCCACTTTTGTGTATTTTTAAATTTTTTATAATCTTTCCTTGAGGTTTTTAGTTGTTCTGTGTTATCTTCCAGGTCTGATATTCTTTGTTCTGCTTCCTCCATTCTGCTTCTGAGGCTTTTTCCATTTCTTTCCTATTGATTGGATGAGTGTTTGATTTCCTTTTTCATTTCCTCTTCTGATTTCTTTAGTATTTCCACTTCCTTTTGGAGCTTCCCAATCTCTTCCTGTAGCTCTTTGCTTCCCTGGTTGGTTTCCTTATCTTTTTTCAGCATGGGATCTTTTCAGTGTTTCTACTTCCTTCTGGAGTTTGTCATTCTCTCTCTCTAGGTCCTTCTTGAGTTCTTCATTCTCTTTTCTTAGTTCTTTGATTTGCTCTTTATAATCTTGTAGTTCTTTAAGTATGTTCACAATTGTGTTCCTGATATCTGTGTTCTGGGCCATCCTCAGGGGGATCCCACTGTAGGAATCTTCCATAGGGTTGGTAGAGCTTGGTGCAGGTTTATCCTGCCCCTTTCCTGTGTTGGTGTTGTCTCTTCTTCGTGTTCCTGGCATATGGGCTTCTCCTTGCCTGTATTCCAATGTGAGTCCTAAATGCCTCTTCACTGTGTAGAAGGCTTGCTTTGCTTGCCTCCTTCAGATGCCTTTGTAATCCCAGTTGGTGGGGGTGGGATGGGGTGGGGGGTACCTACGCTTCAGCTGGTCTTGGGAGATCTCACATCTCAAGACTCACACAACCTTACCTTTTATACAAGCTGGGAGGATAACTCCGCCCCCACAGACACAAAAGCCAATTAAGCCAAAGACAAATGGATTAACCGATTAACTAGATTAAGTCAAACAAGAACCAGCCTTGCTGAAGCACCCAGCTCCTACCTACTTACCTGGGTTTGCTTCAGCTGGTCTCGGGAGATCTCCTATTTCTCAAGTTCTTACAGGTTGTCCTGCAGAGGCCGGAAGCAGTGCTTGTGAAAACGATGCAATAGCTATGAATAAAAACAACAAAGTATCAGGCAATTGAGAAACTACCAGGCAAACTCTTCACAATTGCTAGGACATGGAATCAGCCTAGGATATAGAGGACTGGATAAGGAAGTGGAGAGGTTTACACAAAGGAGTATTGCTCAGCTACAAAGAATTATGTCATTTTCAGCAAAATGGATGAAGACTGAGGAGATTCTGATAAATGAAACAAGTCAAACACAGAAAGATTTTTCTCATAGGCAGAAACTACACTCAGTCAACTTCAAAGAAGTATAATGTTGTTAGAGATCTGAATGTCAGGAGGCAGGAAAGGAAAGAACAAGTGCGTACTACTGTGTGCGTATGTAGAAACATCACACTGAATCCCATTCCTGTGTATGACTCATACATGTTAATTAAAAAATTGAAGTGCTTTATAAGAGTACAGCAATATACCACCCTCTCTAAATAGAACCCCTCTAAACCCATACACCCACCTCAGAGATGTTTTCACCCCCTCTTTATTTAAATTGGGTGAAAACACCTTGCTTGTTAGCAGCCTAAGAAAGATCCCTAAAAGATTTCCTAGGAATTGATTTGTGTGGCCACGGCATATACTTTTTCTTTGTGATCTCTGAACTAGTCATTAAATGTCATTGTTATACTGTGAAAAACACAATGTCCTTGGCAGAGAATTAAGACAAAAGCTTCTGCTTAATTTCAGGCAAAACATGGCAAGAATTTGGATGCTACCTGAAATACAAATGTATCTATCAGTCATCAGCTCCCCAAAAGTCTTATGTTGAAATTTCGAGTCCCTGTGAAGGAGCATGTGACAGCTACTGAAGCTGGGATTTAAAAGAGAAATTAAGGTCAATGAGGTCATATGGGGACAAATGGGTGGAATGGGTCCTTATAAGAAGAGGACATTTGAACATATGATGAGATATCAGGGATACACACACAGAAGAAAGACCACATGACGGCACTCCAAGAAGCCAGCCATCTGCCAACCAGACAAGGAGAATGGCCTCAGGAGAATCTAAATGAGCCGACACTTTGATCTGGAATGTTAGCCTTCAGTTCCGTGAGAAAGTCAACTCCTGTTTGTTTAAGCTATCCAGTATGTGGTACACCATCCTGAATAAGGCTTGTCTTGGCTGTATTTGTCTTAAAATTGCTCATAAAAGCTTATATAGTTAATATGCATGAGACACATTTAAAAACCAGCTTTTGTTTAACAGTTGAAAAAGCAGACATTGAGAAACTTAACCACAGGCAGAGCTGGTTCACTATCACCTGTGAGCAGATGATCTGTGGCACCAAGTTGGTCTGATTTTGGACTTCCCCGTGTTGCTCAGAGCCTCATATTCTCATGCCATCTGAACCCAGCAAGGGTGGAGATAGGAGCGCTAGCAGCCTGAAATGGAAGGCGTTCACGGGGAGGAGAAGTGTTAAAGGGGAAGAGGAGAAGTTGAGGGTGTCCCTGGTGGGAAATGAACTCAGGACTCCATCCTCCCAGTCATCCTCATCCATCACCCCAGATGCAAACCTGGGGGAGGGGAGAAGATACTGCAGTGGCTATCTTGAGAAATGGCCAAGAAGCTCCTTAATTGACTGAGACTTCTGGTGGCATCAGAGTGGTTTATTTCCATAATTCAGGCTGAGAACAAAAGAAAAAAGTTTATTCATAACTGGATACTAAAAGTGTTTATATCCAGGCTAATACCTAGGCCGAGGAAACACATAGATATTGGTTCGTCAGAAACCCCAAACCTGGAGGTTGTGTGTTGTTACAATGCACAGATACCTAGCAAAGAAAGCCAGGACAGTCAAGCTGACCGGGTCCGAGATTCAAACAATGAACAACAAGGAATGCAATTGAGCACTGCGAGATGCTCAGTCACTTGTTTTACACACCCGTTCCATCCCTGTATTAAAAGCTAGGCATGGTGGTGCACACTTACAATCTCAGTGAGGTGATAGGATGGGAAGCAGAGACAGATGGATCCCTGGAGCTTGCTGGCCAGCTAGCCAACTTGATGAATCTCCAGGCCAATAAAAGGCTCCATCTCAACAAAAGGTAGAAGGCACCTTCCAACATCTATATGGATACACACACACACACACACACACACACACACACACACACATACACATACACACACCTTTGTGCCTGAACTCACACATATACCCATTCCTCTCTCTCTCCCTCTGTCTCTCCTAACCTCCCTCTCTCTCATACACACGGTGGGGAGGGAGGGAGAGAAGGAGGGAGGGAGAGGGAGAGAAAGGGAGAGAGAGAGAGAGAGAGAGAGAGAGAGAGAGAGAGAGAGAGAGAACTAGACAGATCCCACATCACATTTGCCCTCACTAAGTCCTCTGGTTGTGTTTAAACCCAGACCCTGTGGAAGATGCTAAGAAAGCCCATGCACACTTGCAAATGTGATTCTGTTTCTAATGGATATTTATGAAGTCACTGAAATGGAACAAAAAGGATGCAGGGACAAGTTAATATTTTTATGTTTGATTTAACTGGGGGGTTATGCCTGAGACTCACTCAGCTATAATGTGGAGACCTGACTCAGGCAGGAGAGTCAGACAAAGAACTAAAGGGTGGGGTGGCAGCCATGTTGGTAAGGGGCTGCTCATTCTTTTAGAGTGAATCTTTCCTGCCAGCACACTGCTTTTCTCTGGTGCTTGTTAAATACTGTATTTATGCTGTGTATTTGTATACGGTGGGATTAGGGGACCAGGCTGAATCACTGATGACGGTTGCTTGAAGGGATGTTTGACTAGGAGATTTACACAGTGTTCTTAATAATCTTTTTTTATTTATTTATAGAATGTTATCATTCCAAACATACAGTGCTGCCATCCCCAAAGAGAGATGCTTTCTATTTGAGGATCACCAGCTCTGCATGTTGATTTGAAAATAGATAAAAAGAGCATCTGGCCACCATAGTACACACTGCACACCCTCCCTCTTCGTTATGCAGAGCTGATGCAATTTTTGCTTAATTCCTACTTATACAAATAAAGACAACAATTTGGGAGATGTGTCACACTGGCATGAAACACCACCAAGCTTGCTGGGTTGAAATGTTCACGTTCCATTAACAACTATTAAAGTGTATAATTAAGGTTTTAGTTCCCAGGTGTGACTTGGTAGCTTCCTCAAATAGTGACAGGTCTATGGAAGACATGTTAAAATAAATATGCCTCCCACCATCCTCACTATGGCCCCTCAACTCTGGTCCTGCACCTCAAAGCACAGCCAGTGCCTGTGTCAAAGAATGTGATGTTCACACGCCCTTTAGAGTAGACAGGGATGAGGTTACTATGAAAATGGAGGTGACTTTAAAGGAAGATACTAGCAAGCAGAGCTATTTGAGTGAGCTGTTTCCACACAACGGTGTCCATGTGGTAGAGTGGACTGTAGGTGAAGATGGTTTGGAATGTCCCCTCCAGGGTGAAGCCTTCACTGAAATAATTCTTTTGTGGACTGCCACATTCGGGTTTTGGTGAAAAATTCCTAGAGTATGCAAATCTTGGAGCGTGCGTGTGCAGGAGCACACACACACACACACACACATACACATATGCACTCAACCACAGAGAAAGGGCTAATGAAGTTTGAGGCCTCTCACGTGGGAGGGTCTCCTGACATCTCTTCTCTTCCCCTTCAAATTTCACTCTTCCAGCAGCTGAAGAGAGCTCTGACCTGTGTCTCATTGGTGAGTCCTGCAGGTGGTGACATAAATAAATTTCCGAGGGCAATTAACACACTGACAGGGTTTATAAATTATAGATTGTGACAATGCTTCCTGCGATGAGGCTATTTCCTTTGGTGGCCAAGCGGCTATCAATAATGGTCCCAGCAGCCAAATCCTACATTTCTATCTGTACCCAAGGCCAAAGGAAAACAAAAAACCTGAAATTCCTATAGCAGGCTCTAGGGTGGCCTGGAGATTAGCTGTTAGCTCAAGCATACCATCTCTGAGACAAATCAGGTGTGTGTGTGTGTGTGTGTGTGTGTGTGTGTGTGTGTGTTTGTGTGTAGGTCTATGGGGCATGTGTGTCACTTATGCCAGGCTGGTAGGACAAGAGCCAGAGTGGAAGCATTGCTCTGTCACTCTTTGGCAGGAGACGGTGAGCAGATACAGTGTGTAAAGCAATAGCCCATCTTCATAACTTTGCGAGTATGCAATATTCTCAGGAAAGTTGAGAGACTATGAAAGTCTGGCCTAGGTAGCTTCTCCTTCATTCCTGTGCACTGTGTGTCCCAGTGTGCTTTACTGCTGAAAGATCAAAACTAAGGAGAGTTTTCTCTCAAGATTGTATGGTTTGGGGGTGGGATTTGTGGGTTAGGTCTGCCAACAGCACAAGGTACTCTGTTTAGTTACTCTTCAATATTCCTGAAAGAAAAGTGACTCAAGATAGCTAAGAAAATTATGTTGATAATATGGGTGGATTTCTTTGAAATCTGGAAGCATGAGTGTGGCATAGAGGTAAACACAGTGTGGTGGTTGAGCAGATATAAATAAACTTGTGAATTCCAAGGTGACTAAGTCAGGATGGATTATGTCTGTTGAACTTCTGGGGCAGAAATTATTGATTATTTATTCCAAAGCAACCACCCTCTTCCTCCTTCTAAGTAGAGTACGTCTGTCTACACAGTGGGTTCACAGGAGGCAACAAGCACCTTTCCCTGATTGGAATTATCAGAAGTATTCAAGGAATTTTTTTCCTGAAATATGAAAAGAGAAGCATCAAAGAGTGGCTTTGTCTTCACTGGATACCATGCTGCATGCTTGTGTGTGTCACCCGGAATTGCAACAGTCAGCCATGACTATGGTGGAAGGCTTTATCAGGAGCTGACTACCTTGGGCTCCTTGATTATATTGCGCACGTGTGTGTGTGTGGGTGTGTATTTCACATTTTCCACTTTTGTTGCATTTTCTGTTACTTGCAGCTGGAAGTATCAGGACTTGTATAAATAATATATGGAATAATGCATCATGCTAATGAGTTTGAACAATCAACACAGTCAAGTACTAATGAAACAAAGAAAATTTGGTGGTCTTAGAATTGAGTTCTGATAAATGTTCTAATCCTCAATCTTCTGTAATGGCAGAAATCAGAACAATAAAAAACTCCATGAAAACTTGTTTAAGTAGAATTTTTTTTTATTTGGACACAAATTTCATACATATAAAGAATGTATCTTGATCGTATGTGCACCCAAACCCCCTCTCTCACTTCCCATAGACACCCCCATATGCCCCTCTCTCCTTTTCATGTGTCAATTTATTTTCATTTTTTGGAAGCCGCTGAGTACAGTTAGCGCTGCCTGTTGGAATGCACACTGAGCTTGCTGCTGTCGTCCTGTGCAGGTTCTGACCGCAGCTGCAGGGAGTTCAGGACAGTGATGCTCCCGCCATGTCCAGGGAACCCCCTTCCATGGCCCTCTTCCCCATCCTCTGGCTCTTGCATTCTTTGTGCCCCCCCCCCCCCACCTTCCACAGTGTTCCCTGAGCCCTGGGGGACGGTTGGCAAAGGTGTCCTCTTTAGGGCTCATCAGTTGTTCCCAGCATTTAATTAGTTATAAATCTTTGTGTTAACTACTGCCTATCTGAGAGAGGAGCTTTTCTGTCCAAAATTAAGTGTAGGACTAATCTATAAGTACAAACATAGATATCTAGAAGGCAGTTTGACAATATGGCCACTTAGCAAGACAACAGTAGTAGGTTCCTCCATATGGCCCACAACCTCCCCAGCCATGGGATTTTGACCAGATTTACAGTACAGGGCATGCACTCCCTCCTTCAGAGCAGGCCTCAAATCCAATGTTAACTCAGTTCATTAATCCCATAACCTTGATGCCACTATTGTACCACTGGGCATGTCTTATCTGGCACTTCAGTATTGTAGCATGCAGTGTCTGTTACTGGCCAATGCCACTGTTGACTTTTCTCCACCAGGGGCTTACATAGTACCTTCTGAAAGCAAGACAGCTGGGAGAAAAATTCAGGTCAGTTCCAGTGTGATTTCCTTATGGTCTCACCAGCAGAGTCTTGCCATCTAGTTCTGGTGGGAAGCCGAGAGCAATAGCAATAGCTTTTGTTACATGGGGGCCTCTGAGGGTGTCCCTGATCAGCAACTCACAGGGAGATATCTTTTTGTTTCACAGTCTGTGTCTACCTGTGCAAGGTACTCATGTTCAGACTCAAACTCATTTTTTTTTATTTAAAAAATATTTTAAAATTAGTTTATCAATTAATGGGTCTCCATAAGGGTTTCTCAGCCCTCACCTCTCTTTTGGTGGTCTTGATATATAGCTAATCTGTCCTTAAACTCCCTATGTAGACTACAGTGGCCTCAAACTAATGATTCTCCTGCATCAGCCTCTCAAGCATTCAAATTATAAGGGTGTGGTATCACACCCAGCTTGTCTTCTTTAATTTAATTCAACATTGTCAGCGTTTGTTAAGTGATAAGAAATGGTATAGTCTATACTTGTTTATACAAATAGAGTTTATGACTATAATAAAATATAATTTAGGGAAGGTTTATTAGATATATTTGCAATTATTGGCATATTGGTCACAAGTAACAAATAGTTCACAGAGAATAACTATAATTATTCACATATTTTTCAAGTTTATTTCAGTTTCCAACATCCTGTTGCATTCTGAGGGTGTGTGCTTAGTTTTGTGCGGGAAGCCTTAGGCGTCCTTTACACAAACTCTGCCTGCGTATCGCCTTCTGCCCGTGTTTGAGGGGAAGAGGGAGCCGGGGCTCCGTGTTAGGGCAGCGCTCTGCAGTCTCTGATCTAGAGCCTAGCGGATCTGCCCTGGACTTTAAAAAAAATTTATTTATTTCTGTATGTGTATGAATGTACTGTCTGCATGTAGGTTTGTGCACCAGTGTCGTGCAATGCTGCGGAGGTCAGAAGAGGGCGTCGGATTCCCCTGGAACTGGAGTTACAGACGGTTCTCAGCCGCCATGTGGGTGCTGGGGATCAAACCCTGGTCCTCTGCAAGAGCAGTCAGTGCTCTTAACCACTAGGCCATCTCTCCAGCCCCCTGCCCTGGACTTCTTGATTACACAGCAGATTCACTCGCTATTGTGGTTTGAATGTGAACTGGCTCCTGCAGGCTCGTATGTTTGAACACTTGCTTCCCAGCTGATGGCGCAGTTTGGGAAGGCTGTGGAATCTTTAGAACATGGAGCCTCACTGGAGGAGGCTTGGGGCTTTCTAACCCCGCCACACCTCCGTCTGCTTCCCAAGGGCGGCTGCGATGTGACCAGCCGTCCTTCTGTCCCTACCACCATGCCTTCCCTGTCTGTCTGCTGACATCTTTTCTTCCATGAAGGACTATCTCCTTCTGGGACTGTAAGTCAAAACTTGTCTCCCTTAAGTCACCTTTTCCAGGGCATTTTATCACAGTAACAGGAAAATAAACTAATGGGTACTGATAACATGGTTTTCTTTTCTACTCTGTCATATCACCCTTGACCTGCTTCTGGGGAAACATTGCAGGGTAAACTTGGCCTGATCCATGACAACCTGAAACTTGGATCAGTCTAACATATTGTTCTGTGAGTGTGAGCAGTGCGTGGGAGAAAATTCTGGAGGAAATATAGTAGACCTGCCAAGAGCTCTTAAAGCTATTACCTTAAAATATATTCCCAAGAATGGAAGTGGAACATTTTCTCATGTCCTTCTTGGATACTTGGAAGGAGAAGTTGGAGTCAAGGGGCATTTCACAGGGAGAAAATGGCACTTCACTTTAGGGAGGGACACAGGGAGAAAGAGTGGGGTTTGGAGCCAGACAGACTCGATTTGGATGCCTAGTTGTGTGACTGCAACCTGAACTCAGTTGAGATCTCATGAACTCCTTGCAGGATTGTGGTCATAGCGGTGGAACAATGCTGTTTGAGGAAAAACTCAGCACAGTGCCTGGTTCCTAGTCAGCATCCGGTAACTACTAGAGATGTCAAGGCTATGATTCAAGGAACCTGCTCCCGGGAGATCCAAAAGTGACATGAAAATTATTCTTTAAAAGAGCCATAAGAGTGAGGAAAAGCTATGCTCTGATAAAAATGCAATCTAAAACCTACTGGATAATAAAATGAATTACCAGAGCACAGTAAGCCCAAGGATCTAACTGCCTTTATCAATGGATGTAACTTTTACTTCTGTGCTCTGAGTTAGGATGCTTCACTAATTAAGTTCTTACAAAGATGGCTTTCTGAAACCCTGGTTAGGATTTCATAACAACATTATGGAAGAGTTATGTCCTTCCCAAAAGAAGAAGTGCTGTCTTCGGTTGGTTCATGAGATTTGCACTGAGAATCTCTCGATTGAAAGGCATTTTTAGGTATTAAATTGGAGGGTTATCCAGGCAGTGATGCAGAAGCCGAGCAGGGCCTCTGCCATCTGCAGATTTTGTTTTAGTTAAAGGCAGCACTGTGGAATTGTGTGTCTATGTACTTACTTCTCTGGCACTGATAAAATTCATGTGTCTCTTCTGCTTCTTTCTTCTCTAAAATTAAATTGCTGTAGAGAAACAAGGTGCTTTAAGTGCATTTCTAAGTTGTCTTTATGGTTGTCTTGCTTTTATGGAACTTCATCATTAAAAGTGTTCAACATCATTAATAATTAAGGAAATGCAAATTAAAACCACTCTAAGATATCATCTCACTCCAATAAGACTGGCTAAGATCAAGAAAACAACAGACACCAAATACTGGAGAGGTTGTGGGGAAAGGGGAACACTCAATCACTGCTGGTGGGAATGTAAACTCGTACAACCACTGTGAAAAGCAGTGTGGAGAACCCTTAAAAGACTCAAAATGAGCCTACCACCTGACCTGGCCATACCACTCCTGGGTATATACCCACAAGACTCATCCTACTTCAAAGATACATGTACATCTATGTTTATTGCAGCTCTCTTCACGGTAGTGAACAGTTGGAACCAACCCAAATGTCCCTCAACTGACAAGTAAATAATAAAAATGTGGTACGTCTACACAATGGAATTCTATGCAGCGGTAAAGAAAGATGACATCGTGAACTTTGCAGGTAAATGGATGGAACTTGAAGCCATTATGCTAAGTGAAGTAACACAGTCCCCTTCCCCCCCTAAAACAAAAACAAAACAAAAACAAAAACAAAAATGAGAAATGGTTTCCCTCATTGGTGGATGCTAGTACCAAATCCCCCAATTGAAAGGCAAGCTGAGCAACTGTGATGTCATAATGTGAATCTCTTAATGAGCCCTAGAATTCATTTACCACTTACTTTCAGACATGGTAATTAATGTATATGGGTGGAAGGTATATATTCATATTTTAGAATAATATAAAATTAAAGGGAAATGTGAATTCCTAAACATATATGGGAGTTAACATACAGTTTATTCCTGGAGGACATAATTCTGGTATATATATGATGTATATATAAGCATACTTTGGAGCAATACAATTGGGAGGGAACTACAACAACATAAGGACTGGGTCAAAGAACAGACTGATATAGTTAAATTCTCCCCCAAACAAGAAACCTTTGCAGATGAAAACTTTAAAAAGACTGAGAGAAAGATGCAGGAGATGTATGTCAGAATGCATGATCTGGGGTGGGGTCAGGGGGAAGGGAAAGGGGAATATGTCTAAATTGAACTGGAAAATGATGTCTGAAATACAGAAAACATCAATAAAAGTATTATATTAAAATTGCCTATAATTAAAAATATTACATATATCACTTTACGCAAGTAAAAATAAAAAGAAAACAACAGCCACGTCAATGCTCACCTAGGACACAGGGATCTGATCCTACGTGCTGACAGCTGAGTAGAGCAATCCAAGTCATGACAAGTCAATTGTCACTTGAGACAGAAAGTGAAACTACTCATGAGATGACAGTGAGACTTATCCTGGAGCCATGGAAGATACCACAGAGTGGTCCTACACCTCTCCTCTGAGCCAGCCACGGTCATATCCCTCCCTATATGTGAGCTGAGACAGGGACTCCCTAGTGTTCCATCACTTCCTGAGATGTCTTTTGGGGAAAACAAGCATTTCTAACTTTAGTATTTGGAGTGCTTATTTATCAGAAAGAGATCTTATTTATTTATTTATTTATTTAGCCTTTGGAATGGTTGAATTATAGGCATTTATCACCTTGGGAGACCAAGAAGGAATTTTTTTTTTTTTAATAAAAATGATGGTCTGGCTATGGCCAGATCCTGATGCACTTTGGTTGTTGTGAGTCGCACAGCTGCCCATTTGGAAGTCAAACTTACGGCTCCTTGAACTTACTCTTTGCTTCAGTGACATTAGACTTTGGAATTTGGACCACTTATTTTCATTCTTCAGGGATGATAAGAAGGGTTGGGTAGGGGGAGCTGAAATGTATATATTTTTTTTTTTATTTTTTTTATTTTTGTATGTGTATGAATGTATTGTCTGCATGCAGGTCTGTGCACCCGTGTCGTGCAATGCCGCGGAGGTCAGAAGAGGGTCTCGGATTCCCCTGGAACTGGAGTTCTCCTGGAATTGGAGTTACAGACGGTTCTCAGCCGCCATGTGGGCGCTGGGGATCGAACCCGGGTCCTCTGTAAGAGCGTCGGTGCTCTTAACCGCTAGGCTATCTCTCCAGCCCCTGAAATGTATATTTTTATGCAGATAAGTAATCAATGTAGGGTCCTCGAAGTCAATGGATATGGTTCTATTTTGCAACAATCCTGATGGCTGCTAATTGTGGCTTTTGGTGTACATTCAAATGAACAGAATGATGGCTAACCTTGTCCTACTGTGACTTTCAGTAGCTCCTCCCACAGCGTGGCTGTCGGAGGTAGGCTGCAGCTGCTCCAGGTCAAAGAGGTGCCAGCCTGAGGTGCCAGTGTCACCTCTCCTCTAATCACTCCTGTCCTAAGGTGCTTGGCAGCTTTGACCTTGGGTAAGAACCAACAAGTATCTTTTATTTGCTGGGAAGAGTGAGTCAGGGTTGATGTATGAAGTGCACTCGGGTGCAACCAGCAAAACTCGGGAGCGATAGAGACAAGAGTCTTTTCTAAACTGGGATTTACTTGCTGCCCAAGCTGCTACTGATTTTCATTGTTTATGAAGACAACTACTTTACCAGTAGTAAAAACTGAAACCACAGATTTGCAGGGCCATTCTTTAAGAATTTTTATTTCATTGAAGAGAATGGACACAAATATTTATCTTTCATTTCTCTGTGTTCGTAATTATTTGTTCTAAATAATGTGTCAAGCATTGCTTGATATTGTGTAATGTGCCTGAAGAAATAATGATTTAGAGAAAACTTACATTCTAATTGGAATCTCTGGTAATGAAAATGTTGAACAGCTGTCCAAAGTTACTTTTCTGTCTTTTGAGGCATATTTATGGAGTCCCAACTATATGTCAAATATTACGCTGGGGGCTACAGATAAGAATAGGAGAAAGAGTGAAATGTGTGGGCTACTATTAAGAAGCTCACAGCCTTGCAGGGCGTGGTGGTGCATGCCTTTAATCCTAGCACTTGGGAGGCAGAGGCAGGCGGATCTTTGTGAGTTCAAGGCCAGCCTGGTCTACAGAGTGAGTTCCAGGACAGCCGGGGCTACAGGGAGACCCTGTCTTGAAAAGATCCCCCCCAAAAAAGAAGCTCACAGCCTGAAAGGAGAGCTGACCCAGTATCAGCCAGCTGTGGCATGTGGGGACAGTCACAAGGTGGGGCACAAAGCCTAGGTGAAGACCCTGAGCTCAGAGCTGCCATTGCTGCAGCAGTTCTAGAAGAAACAGAGCTTTAGTGTTGTGCAATCTTTACAACTAAAAACTTCAGCACTTCAGCAATGCACTTATGCTTTGCTCAAATGTTGCTAGCTTCAAGCATTTATAAATAATCACTAAACTGCCTATAAAAGTTAAGAAACAAATTACCCATAAATGCTTTTTGTTACCAAAGCATTTTCCTCATCAAAATCCAGTAGCTCTATGAGGGAGGGAGGGAGGGAGGGAGGGAGGGAGGGAGGGAGGGAGAGAGGGAGGGAGGGAGGGAGGGAGGGGAAAGGGAGGGAGGGGTGAATCAACATTAGCCCATTTTTCAGAAGACAGGCTGACCCTAAGGAGGATGAAGGGGCAAGTCCGAAGTCATAGAGTCAGTCATAGGAAGACAGGAAGGTGAATAAGGCCTTCCTCACTGCTTGAGCTGTGAGTGTGCTTCCCCTCTACAGCTACACCCTACTCTTCCCTGCCACAGGTATCAGACAGATAGGGCCACTGCATGCTGGACATCTCCCTGACAAGGACCAAATATTCCCAATTTGTTATTCTCTCTCCAACTTAAAGCTAGATTGTCACCGTGCTCTTAACTCACTTGATGTCAGCACCATCTGCCCAGACACAGAGCACTGGAGCCAAGGAGTTTCTTTCTGCTTCTTCGTAGTTACCTTGAACGGGATCACCATGTTTCAGTTTAGTCTCCTAAATCTATTTTGTGAAAATTGTCACTCCCTCTTTCTCATTCTTGCTACCAATGCCCTGTATATTTAAACTAGTGTGTCTCTGATTTGGGGGAGCACATGGAGGGAGTGGCAAATGAGTGACTCATTCATCACCCACTCACTACTTAAAATGCACAAAAGCTTGTTGAGATCAGAAGGTCTCACCACCACTGGGAAAAACTGGGCTGATCTTCTTAAGAAAATGAAGGTTGACCTGTTACCCCCTGGCCTCTTCTCACACCGTCTGGGTTAGTGAACTGAGCTTTGCATAGCTCTTAAACCTTAGAATGTTCCAATTGGATATTTAGTTGTTATATGCCTAAAGAACAAAGATGAAGAAAGTCTTACCAACAGTTTTTAAGGTAAACTGTCTCCAAACTGCTTCTTTAAGATTCTCCTAAACAAATACTTAAGGTTTTGGCTCAAGAAATGTTTTGGCTATTTGCATATCCATGATTTATCAGACTTTTCTAGAAACAGCTGTAGAAATTCTAAGTTGAGGTAAGATCTCAGCAACAATACCAATTGATCTCTGATCATTCTGACAGTATTTTTACTTCTTTGTTAACTTATTCATGTGAAATATTTGTAATTTATAAATCAGTTCTTATTTAATGAAGTATTTATGAGTATATTAGTATCACATTTATAAAATAATATTTAATGAGATGAATAAAGATGAGCAGAATTGGAGCCATTTTGGAAATGAACCAGGGAAGAAAGCCCTACAAATGAATAATTTTGTGTGTGCCTTTGCACAGCTGTGTGTGGGTGTGTGGATGTGCTTTCCCTGGTGGACAAACTCAGGCACTGATCCTCAGCGTCCACTGTGAGACAAGGTATCTTGCTGTTCACTGCTGCACAGACCAGGCTGGCTGGCCTGCAGGCTTCTGAAGACTGTCCTGCCTCTGCTTTATTTTGGTGGGGTTTCTTTTGTGCTTCTAGACCAACTGGGCCACCAACTCCCTGCTGCTCTGTTACTGACTCCAGCCAATGCCATTTGGAGCAGGACTCTCCAGATCCTCCCATCTGGATCCCTGATTGGGAGTACTGAGAAGAGAAACTACTTTTTGAGCATCCATACTTCATCATAGTTCTTTCCCTTATATGGCAACAGGTTGTCCAAACCATTGGCCCCTACCAGACACTGTCTTCCATGAAGAAGAGTTAACTCTAAAACCAAATTGATCCATGAATGCAATAATCAAGGCAGAGGAAATGTTCCCCAGGCCACCCAGGGCTCTTCTCATGATTCTTCTCCTTGGATCTGGCTAGCCCTTTCCCTCGACAGGCTGAGGATCCTTTGTTTTCAGTATGTCACTCTTTGCGTACCATTTTCTCAATGTTGTAAGATTCTTGTTGGTTTGTCTGTTTATATTTTACATTAAACATCAGGCAGAGGCCTTAGTAGACACTCAACTGAGCTGTTCAAAAGGAGCTTGTTGATCTCTCGTGCCACAATGCACATGCCACCCACCGAGAATACAAGTGCAGGGATGCAAAGGTGGCCCCACCTCTATAGCTCATCAAGTGGGGCAGAGTCAAGTTGATATGATTTTATTAAAATTTTGGACTATGGTGATTGCTTAAGACATAGGAATGATGACGTGGGGGTGGGTGGAAGACTTCATAGGAACAGTGGTGCTGGGTATCAGCCTGGGTAGATACAGAAGAGCTTGGAAGGAAGAGAGGTTTAACCAAGTCATTCGAACTAGGGGGAATGGTTAGTATCTTGGTTCATTTTGTGCTGCTATAACAGAATACCTGCCACTAGGACATTTAAAAAAGAATAGAGATTTATTGCCTACAATTCTGGAAGACGAGAAGTCCAAGATCCA
Source organism: Rhizomys pruinosus (assembly GCA_009823505.1). Taxonomy (NCBI): domain Eukaryota; kingdom Metazoa; phylum Chordata; class Mammalia; order Rodentia; family Spalacidae; genus Rhizomys; species Rhizomys pruinosus. The sequence continues at coordinate 1,226,758 of VZQC01009508.1, read as the reverse complement.
GAGGCTGCCTTTGGCATAGGCCTTCTTGGTATGTTAACATGGCAGAAAGCATTATGTAATCAGATGAGAGGGAGGGAAGGAAGGAGGGAGGGACAGAGAGCTTTATGACAATACATTAATCTGTTCACCAGGGCAGAGACCTCACTACTTAATCACCTCTTTGTTTCTTTGTGTGTGTCGTGGTATGATATGTGTCCATGTGGTGTATGTACATATTCATGTGAGTGTGTGCACATGTGGCTGTGATGCTGGTGTCTTCTTGATCACTCTCCACTTTTCCTTGAGATAGGATCTTTCACTGAACGTGGGGCTTATCAGTTTGGCCAGTGAGCATGCTGGGATCCATCCGCTTCTGCGCTATAGATATGTGCCTCTGTGCTCAGCTCTACCTGGGTGCTGGGAATCTAAATTCAACACCTTGGTCTTGCACTGCAAGCCCTTTACCCATTGAGCCAACCATCCAGATGTGCTTAATCACCTCTTAAAGGCCTTCCATTTCAACACTGTTGCACAGGGCATGAAGGTTCTGACTCATGGCTTTGGGGAGTTACATTCAAGGCATAGCCATAGTACGTAATATGAGTGAACGTCTCTGATGTGCTTGGAGGCCTGTAAGATGCAAATCTGGTGGACTGAGAATTTGATGAGATTGGATAGGGGCTTATGATCTTTTAAGGAAGATCTCTGAGTATTTACTCCTTAGCAAGGGAACTGGGAAGTTGCTTTTAGCAATTGGGGATGAGAGAAAGTTGAAGGGAAAAGGTCTCTCTGGGTTCATTTATCATTGATTGTGGATTACATCTTTGTCTTCCCTCAAATGTACTGGGACCTTTCATTCACGAGCATCATGGTATCAGTGTTCATAAGTGCTCAGTCATACAGTGTTGGGTGGAAGGGCAAAGACAGTTGCTCTGAAGGGCTGATGGTAGAGGAAGGCTGTGTTGTGAGATAACAAGAAGCCCTTTACCAACTAAAAGCAGGACTAGACTTTGTCCAACTCCTAGAACGTACGAAGCTCACAGACAGCAAGAGAATGTAGCTTCAGAGAGATCTTTCCCCTGGTTCCAGAGATGAGAGTAGAGACAGTTCCCAGAAGGCTTAGAAAGTTGTGAATCTGGATGAACTCTGACATTTCTCTGAACCTGTGATGAGTGCCAGGGAGAATTACACATTCTCCCATTAACAACTGATACATTGCTTGTTGGCAAGTGCCCCCTTTTACTTGAGAACTCTTAGGTAAATTGCATTTACTTAAATTTCTTTTTTTTTAAATTTATTTATTTATATTTTTTATCAAATCTAGACCTGTGTTACTTAAATTTCTAAAGTATGAAGATTTACAAGAAAGCTGCTTTCTTGGGCTGTGTTTGTGTGCGATGTGCGTGCGGCTGAACTCTTCACCCCAGGAGGATGAAATAATCACTCAGTGTTTACAGTGGGGCTGCGGGGTGCCAAGAATGAGGGGAATCTCCTCTTGAATAGTGCACAGAAGAGAAAGATGGAATTGTGAGGAACCATAGGAAAGATCCAGAATATTCCTCATTCAACAGGTAAGTCTGTAATTTTTCCTGTTGTGATACTAATTTTGAGTTTTCATATAATCATCATGTTAACTTTGTAGAATCCATAGGAAATAAAAACCTTAAAATTTGTTATGTAGTGAAATACTTCCTATAACCATGGGGATTTTCCTTGTCTATGTATAAAGCTCATAAGCACACTTAATGAGTCTGATCTCTTTGGAGATAAGCTGTCAACTGCTGTTTCCCCCCTGTTTCTGTCATGATTATTGGACTATTTAGGTTTTCTATTTCTTCCCTAGGCAATATTGGTATCTTAGTTCATTTTCCAGCTGCTATGATAAAACACTCTGACAAAAGCAACTTAAGGGAGAAAGGGTTTATTTTAGCTCAGAGTCGGAGATACAGTCCATCATGGTAGGGAGGCCAAGGCAGCAGCAGGAGCCTGAAGCAGCTGGTCCTATCCCGTCCACATTCAAGTACAAAGAGCCATGAATGTATGCAAGCTGGGCTTGGCTGGCCCTCTCCACTTCACACAGTCCAGGATAAGATGGGAAGACCACTCATAGGCTTGTCTATCCCCCTCAGTTAATATAATCAAGACAATCCCCACCAACATGCTTAGAGGCCAAGTGATTCTATAACCTTCGAAGCTGACAATACCAATCCTCACACTTAGCCATCCATATATTTTTTTGAAAATCAGCCATTTTTATCAAGATTCATGATATTCTTTCAATTGGTATCTTCTATTTTTGGTGCATCTTGATTCAGTTTTGATTTCAGATGTTTTAAGATTTTTTTGTTATCCAGTGGATTAATCATAAAAATTTAAATTTTATTTATTTTGGTTCACTTTTGAATTCTTGTACTTATTCTTTTTATGGTATTGGAATTGAACTCAGGCTTTTCCACATGTTAGGCAAAAGATTCACCACAGAGCTAGGTCCTCAGCTCCAGGATTTATTCTTTAATTTTAAAACTAATTTTATAATGTGCACATTTTTATAATACATATATTTATAATTTTTTTTACAATGCATGCATTTTTATTTTAATGCATTCATTTTTAATAGCATGCACATTTTTATTCTGCTGTTCATTAATCCCTCACTGTTATTCTCTTGTTAGAATTTTCTGATATCTTGACATAAATGCATTGTAAATTCTTACATTAGTTTTGTTTATTCATCAAAATACTTCATTGGTTTTAACACAATAGTTCTTTGTGTTCAGACAGAGTTGCTTTCTTCCAAACTTCAGGGACCCAGTATTTTCTGTTTTGTACTTCTGTCCTTTCCTGGTGACTAGATGTTGCTTATATTCCGTAGAGATGTGTGTGTGTGTGTGTGTGTGTGTGTGTGTGTGTGTGTGTGGTGTGTGTGTGTGTGTGATACATAGTCACATTTTAAAGTCCTAGGCCTGAAAGTAGCACTGTCAATCTATTCACATTCTTTTGGTTAGATTCAATCACAGGCCACACCATCCTTCAGGGGAGGCTGGGTAAGATAGTCCAGTAATGAGTTCAGCAAGAAACAGAAATGAGTGTTGTTTTTTTTTTTTATAAAAACAGTTTATTTATTATTTTTATTTTATGTGGATGAGTGTATTGTTTGGATGTATGTAAGTGCACCCATGTCATGCAAAGCCCACAGAGGTAAGAAGAGGGTATTGGATCCCCTGGAACTAGAGTTATTGATGGTTTGGGGCCACCATGTGGGTGCTGGGAACTGAACCTGTGTCCTCTACAAGGGCATAACTGTTGATCCATCTCTCCAGTCCTAGAAATGAATGTTGGGTGGATACCAGAGTTCTTCCATATTTTTTTGTATACATTCAGTATAAAAACACAGCATGTGGGTAAGTACCAGGAGGCCTTTTCCATATTTTTGAATAGTACTTTTTAACTTATGGTCTGTTTTTTTTCTGATAATTGTTTATTAGGAAAATATGGATTTTCACATATGGTTGCCTATAAAGTTCTATTTTGTCTTCTATTTTAACTTTATCATATTCTTCTGTTGTATATATTCTTTTTCCCTAAAAAGTAGTATCTAGATTAAATATTTCTACATGGGTAACAGCACTGTTTTAGCATGTTCTACCCATATAAACTTACTGTGATTACAGATATAGACTTTTCATAACATCTTATTTTATCCTTTTTAGTTTATTACACTTTGCCTATTTCCTACTTCCTTTGAGTTTTAATAATTGATTTAATTATGACCCTCCCATAATGATTTGTATGCATGCTAGTTTTTTCTTTCTTTCTTTTTTTTTTATTTTTGGTATTTTTGAGACAAGGTCTCCCTGTAGCCCCAGCTGGCCTGGAACTTTCTCTATAGACCAGGCTGGCCTTCACTTCACAGAGATCCACCTGCCTCTACCTCCAGAGCAGTGAGATTAAAGGTGTGCACCACCATACCCCACAGCATGCTAGCTTTATTCTGTTAATTGTAACTCTTGAAATTTCACTATGTCTAGATAGCTTAACAGTTTAAAAACACAACATGTCTAAAACATAAAGACTTTAGAATACTTTACCAGTCATTCCTACTTTTGAATGCTGCTGACCAACAGCAGTAGAAAGGTTTATGAGCACGGAGTTGCGAGGCAGCCTGGCGCCCCATTGCCCCCACCACTTTAGATTTCATAGTGCTTTCTGAGGAAGTCTAGCTTTCAGAACATCCTGTCACCTGTTCTCTGCTTAGCTATGTTCTGCAGAAACTTCTATGAAGGACTTCTTCTGCAGTCCCAGTTTCTGCTGCTTTGCTTTTCCTTATGTCTATATCCTTTTGATTTTCACGCTAGTATGTAAATGGTATTAAAAGAGAGACTGAGGGGCTGGAGAGATGGCCTAGCAGTTAAGAGCATGGACTGCTCTTGCAGAGGACCTGGGTTCAATCCCCAGCACCCACATGGTGGCTGAGAACCATCTTTGACTCCATTTCCAGGGGAATCCAATGCCCTCTTCTGACCTCCATGGCATTGCACGCCACGGGTGCACAAACCTACATGCAGATAGTACATTCCTACACATAAAAAATAAAATTAAAAAAAGAGAGAGAGAGAGACTGAGTTTGTTTCAGGGATTCTACCCCAGTGGATCCATTGCAAGGAAAAGAAAAATAAAAAAGACTGACTCAAAGAGTTGAGCTATGACAATCCTTCCATTAAGATATAGAGTCACTGTTAGGTGACAAAATGTGACCATCTAGTGTGCTATCTTATATAAGGAGATTGTGCTCTACATATCTGAAGGCTAGTTGGAAAGTGCCTGTATCTTATAATACCAGTAGCTATGGTGCCCTTAAAGACAAAAGCCTTTAAAATAGCTTAGTGGTTTGTGTTCATAGCACTCATTGCTTCATTTTGAGAATATTTTACATTTATTTTTCATGTGGCCTCAGTCTCACAGAGACCATCCTGCCTCTGCCTCCTGAGTGCTGGGATTCAAGGGATATGCCACTAGACCTGGTGGGCATAGTGCTTTTAAAAAAGAAACTGCCAATCTGAGATCTCCTGAGGCCAGCAGAAGGTAACGGGGCCATGGGCTGAAGAGCCCCCCCCCCTGCCAACTGGGATTACAAAGAGGCATCTGAAGGAGGCAAGCAAAGCAAGCCTTCAACACAGTGAAGAGGCATTTAGGACTCACATTGGAATACAGGCAAGGAGAAGCCCATATGCCAGGATCATGAAGAAGAGACAACACTGGAAAGGGGCAAGATAATCCTGCGCCAAGCTTTACCAACCCTATGGAAGACTCCTGCAGTGGGATCCCTCTGGGGATGCCCCAGGACACAGACATCAGAAACACAA